>JBAMBJ010001369.1:0-24627 GCA_037043495.1 Drosophila recens | reverse complement strand
GGATTTTTACAAACCGCTATACTAACAACAGGTATAACAACAACGAAAGCAACTCCAATAGTAGGTACAACAACAATAATAATCCTAACAATAACAACAGACACAATGAAAATCGAAATGTTCGAATCGCAAACGAAACACATCACGAAAACTCACCGCAGGAAAACTGCGAAAGTCCCCTGATAACAAACTAAAGTCACATAGAATTTATATCCTAAGTCTGAGTCTCAACAGCTTCATTATTTTAAATGCAGAAAACACAAAAACATTAAAATTTTTAGTAGATACAGGTGCAGACATTTGCCTCATAAAACAATGCAAGCTCATAAAATCAGTAAGCATAGATCGAACAAAGCAGACAAATTTAAATGGAATAGGACAAGAAACAATCAAATCAGTAGGCGAGGCGAAATTAAACTTAAAAGCAAACAACTTCTTAATTTATCATGCTTTTCAGGTCGTCGAGGACAGTTTTCCCATTCCTTGCGATGGCATCATAGGACTTGACTTTATAAAAAGATTTAATTGCCAATTAGACTATTTTCAAAATAATAACCACTTCATTCTGAGGCCAAACAATTATCATCAAATTAGTATTCCTATGAGCGTAGTCATGCCAGCAAATATCTTTATAATCCCATCAAGATCAGAAGTTATCAAGCCAATTCAAATAAACAATAAAGAACTCGAACTCCTAATTCCAAATCAAGAAATTCAGCCAGGCATTTTTATAGCAAACACCATAGTTTCAAAAAGTAGCCCATTCGTAAGAATAATTAACACAAACACAGAAGATGCCGAAATTACCCATACTACGATTCAAAGCGAAAAATTATCAGATTACAAAATTTATAATATATCATCACATAGTAACCAACATAACACAGAAATAATATCGATTCTTTCAAAAAATTTCCCTCCATTCGCTAAAGACAAGCTACACGGTCTGTGTTCAGAATTTAAAGATATATTTGCAACAGAAAAAGAGCCGATCTCAGCAAACAACTTCTACCAACAAAAACTGAGACTAAATGACACAAATCCAGTATATATAAAGAATTATAGAATACCACATAGCCAGAAAGCAGAAATAAATAGACAGGTGGATAAATTGATCGATGATGACATAATCGAACCTTCGACGTCTGAGTTCAATAGTCCAATTTTACTAGTACCAAAAAAGTCTCTACCAGGGAATAGTGAAAAAAGATGGCGTCTTGTAGTTGACTATCGAAAAATTAATAAACAACTAGCAGCCGACAAATTTCCACTACCCAGAATGGACGGCATCCCTGTATATGGATGACTTAATAGCATAGCTCGCAAATAACTGTCGACCGTTTTTTTTCTTGCGCTCTCGTTGCGAGCACAACCTAAAAAGTTCGTACTCTCTCGCTCTCGCTCTGAGTAAGAGACTCTTGCTGTCTTCATTTATGTTTTCTGTTGAGCTCTTTTCGTTGAGCTCTTTGCATGTCGGTCTTTCAATGAACAGAGAGCGAAACGAAAAACGCTCGAACAATGAGACTCAGCAAAAGACCGTTTGACCGAAAAACTCAACGCAAACGGTCTTCACATTTATTTGCGTTGTTGTCAAAAAGAAATAATTTAATTTTTTTAACGAAACAATTTCAATTTAATTTCAAATATTTTTTTTTTTTTCATATTCTTTTTAAGAAAAGAGTTTAAGCCACTCATATATATGTATGTGGCGTATCGACGCCTTCGCTGAGCCGCAATTTATTTTTGAGCTCCGTACTAGCTGTGAAGCTGCGTACTAGCTTTGATAAAATACGACCCTGTGTAGAGTGACGCTTGGCCGCAGAAGAAGAAGAAGAAAAATCGAGAATCACTGCGGACGGCAGTTGTAGTGTCCATTAATATATACGAATTTTATTTCGTTGTTTTGTTATTAATTTCAAATTTAAACAGTAGATCATATGAGTTGCTATAAATGAACTATGCAAATATCGGAACTAGCAGCAAACAGAACAGTATGGCAACCTTAGCTCTGTTAAATCAACAGTGCAAAGTTAACATTAGGAACAGCATATTGTCCTTCGATTTTCCCGATCTGGTAGCTCTGTTTTTATGCTATAAAAGCAGCGAAAAAGCAGCGCGTCATTCTCTTTGCAAAAATTTTCTGGCCGACACACGATCGTGCATTAATTTATCATATATATCAAGATTGAAGCAGTTTTAACCTGAAAAGTCTTAGAAGTCTTTGTGGATTTGATTGGATTAGCGACGAACCGGCGCGCATTAAGGTAAATAAAGAATTCAGCAGTTGGCAGAATTTACATGGTTCTTTTTGCCGCCAGGTTTTTTCAACCCCCAAAGGTTAGCTGTATTGGGCTACCTTTGGATAAGATCGCTTTCTACCAGCAACGCATCTTCCTTGGCTCTAGCGGCTTCAACGCCAGCAGCCAATTGCGAAGTTGCGAGTGGCCAAAAGTGCCAATTGGATGCACCGGCGAAGAAGCGCTAGACGCGCAGCCGCCATCTTTTTTTCTTAACCTCAGAAGAGGTACATTGACCCCAAGTGACTGCAGCAGGCTTGCTGAGTCACTCAAGAGTCGTCACCGAGGGATCAGTGGCAGCATCAGGAGTAGCAGCATTATATTTTGGAGCAACAGCGCCGAAAGCGCAGATCAGCTGTTTTAGCAGCCGCAGCTGCTCAACGAGGGAGATTGCAGTCAGCAGTGTGTGTGTGTGTAGTTTGGTGAAAATATGTGTTAGATCAGCAAGAATTGTGCTACAGTGGGCTTAGGCAATTTCAAATTGAAAAGTTGTGTAAAATTAAAATAAAAAAATTATAAATTGAAGAAAACATGCCAATCAAAGAGAATTATAAAAAGTGCATGAAAAATTAAAATTGTAAAGTAAAAGAGGAAACAAAAGGTTAAACTTTTCTAATTATTATATATATAATATTATATTTACATATCGATTGTATTTGTTTAATTTTCAATTGCCATTTCTGCTGCTAACACTTAGAGAAAATACTAACTAACCACACACGACACAACATCGTCTGGAGACCTATGGAGCGCTTCATCAGGATTTCTAGGGGTGAGTGAGCACACCAGAAAGGTGTTGAAAAAAAAGTAAAGTAAAGTTCAACGTGTTCTGTACAACCAGAGAAGTGAAGTGCCAACTTATGTGACAAAGTGAAAATATAAAAGGAAAATGTGAAAACAAAATTAAAGTAAATTGAATTGTAAAGAAAATCACCTGTCCATAAGTGCGCGCGCAGCTTTTCTTTTTGGCCAGTTTGCGATTGAAAGCAGATTAATTTAAGTTGAAAAATATTTATGAATACAATCGAGTGAATCTCAGCTAACAGCTGATTAAAGAGAAAATACCTTTTTGTTCCCTCTTACACTGAAAGAAAATTTTAAAGAGACCCACACAGAAATGAAATAAAAAAAAGAAAAAAAATTTAAATTTGTAAAATTCAATCAATGCTTATGGACAATTAAAAAAAAAAAAAAAGAAGGATAAAGCTTTTCTTTTCCTAAGAATCAAACACAAATGCAAAATTTGAAATAAATTGAAAATCAATTTTATTGTATAAAATTTTATTTAAATTCAAATGAAAGTAAATTTGTAAAATTAATAAGAAGCAATTTAAAAATTTATAACGAAAAAGCAGCAAATCAAAGAAATAATTGTGCATTGAAATAAATACAAGTCAAAATTGTAAAAATATTTTAAAACGACTTGAATGAAAATTGAAAACAAAAATTGCTGAAAAAGAAAGCAAAAATGAATAATGTAAAACATTAACTGTAAGTTCAATTATGTAAAACTATATTTGATTTCCACATATTTGTCCATGGTTAGGGCATATACTTTTGTCGAGAGTGATTAGAACTGAAATTGTTTATGGATTGATTCGGATAGGAATTATGTTTAGGAATAAATATCTTTTATGGAATTTTGTCTAATGTGTCGTCTATTTCTGAACATGGAGTAATTGGTTAGTTTTCCGTAAGGCAAGGATGAGGTAAAAAGGAACTTTAGGGAGTCTGATGAAATTATATCGCGCAAAAGGACTCATAGGCAGGGTGGGTTGTGACGCGACATGCTATTACTTTCACCTTAATAGCATGGACCAAATATTGTTTTCGTGACTACACTTGTTGTTGTCTTGTCCCTCTATCTCTTTTCGTTCGTTTTCTTCTTTAACTTCGGTGTTTATGAATTGTGGCAAGGATTTCCCAGATTATTTATAAATTTAATTGTAATGAGGAGAGTGTGGAAGAATATGTCAAAAGAACCCCCCCACAGGCTGTTTTGCTAGCCAAAGCCAGGGAGTCCACCCGTCGACCTCTATTCTGTCCAGAAAACCCTCTCAAGCAGATTTAGTTTTTTTGTTCGAGCTAACCTGTGACATTACATATTTGATTTGCCGCACATACATGGGGCAATGAAAACATGGGTGTTACAGTAGCGGCAGTCTGTTCATTACATATTTGGCGCCCAGACGTGGGGCAAAGAAAACCAAGTGTGTTAGCTGAAGTTTTTTGCCTCGCAAGATTAATTTGGAGATGCAACAATTTCAATTCTTTTTTTTCCTCTTTAAATTTATATTTTCTATTACTTAATAATTTCTGTTGCAGAGACCTGTGGAATGATTGAAGGAATTTTGAATTTGTGGCTTGACCAAAATATCGACCTCAGTCTTCGATAGGAAATCAACAATTTTGTAACAATAATAGTAGGTAAATTCTCGTGGAAGATTTCGAGCAGTTTATGGCTTACTAACTTGTTATTACTTTCCGGAATCCATTTGATTGGCAAGACTATCATAATGACCGAAAGATATAATTTCAAGGATAGAGTTATAGCGAGTTTGAATTTCTTAAGAAGGACTCGTTAGTTGACTTAGGAGTGTTTTGATAAAGTTTGGAATTTCGTGGCTAATGGCAAAAGCTATGCCAACGACCACTTTTAGAAAGAACAATTTTATTAAATCATCGATCGTGGACTTTAAATTCTTTTTTTTCTGTTTTCTATTTTCGATTTGTTATTCTTTTATTTCCCTTTCAAAAATTCAAGTGTACAGAGCGTTAATAATATTAGGCATATTATTACCTCTGAATTGACCTTACAGAAAATATTTATGAATATAAAAACTCAAAAACTTAATAGAAATTATATAAACAAAATGGCTACTATAAGAAGCAATGAAAACCTAGTCAACCTTTTCGCCGACACGGCATTGCAAGAGGCTAGGTGCAAAATTTGTCAGAAACCTTTATTTGACGCACATAATCAGCGTTCTCTCAACGAAATGTCAACATCACTTTCATGAGGTGTGTATTTCGGATTGGGTTTCTGAATTTAAAGAATGTCAATTATGTCACAAGGTGGCACAGGTCAGCGACCTATACCCCGTAAAGCAGCCTTCTGGTTCGATTGAAAATAAAGAGCAGGAGCAAGGAGCTGTAGGAGGTCTTCCAGTATCTAGTTTAGAAAAGACTTCTCACGTAGCAGCAAATCCGATCCAAAAGGATCAGAGTATTGGCAAAGCTACAGGAGCAATGTCAAAGGAGCATAATACAAGGTACAAAAAGAGGACGCAGAAAACTATTAATGGTGGCAGTGGTGATGTGGGTTTGCATAGGACCGAAGTAGACCAACAGGCAAGTGCTAGGAAGTTCAAGAAGCAACATAACAAGGACACTCAAAGGAGATTGGTTGTTGAGTCCAGACAAAGTCCGGAATCTAATTCTCCTAGTGTCGATTATGATTTTATTTTCGATCAACTTGAGTGAATTGTTGCTAGGCAGTTGGGATCATTGCACTTGCAAGAGGAACCTCCTGTACAGGAGCCAATCAGGGCACCTTCTAGGAATCATTCAGCCGCAACAGGGTCTCATCAGCTAAGTGAACGAAGTAATGTCAATGTAATAAACAACGCACTCAATGGAAACCAAATTAGACCAGAACGAATATCCCAGATTATTAACAGCTGGAATGTAAAATTCGATGGTTCAGTTAAGTGAGTCACAGTAGGAGAATTCGTCTACAGGATCCAGACTTTAACAGAAGATTGCTTAAACAATGATTTCGAGTCCTTGTGCAAGAATTTGCATATATTATTGGTAGGCAAAGCTCGAGAATGGTATTGGAGGTACCGAAAGGCTTCGCAACAAATTATTTGGAAGGAATTTTGCAGTGCTCTAGAATACCAGTATACTGACTATCGAACAGATTCAGAGATCCTAGAAGATATTCGAGGGCGAAAGCAAAAAGTTGGCGAGTCTTTTGAAAACTTTTATGATGCGATAATGACTTTATCTTCAAGAATGTCGGCAGGCATAGAAGAGAAGCAGCTCATCGAGATTCTCGTACGAAACTTGCTACCCGACATTAGACATGAGTTGCTATATGTTCAGGTCGGTTCAACAGCTCAACTGCATTAAGTCGTGCAGATGCGAGAAAATTTAATGGCAGGCTTAGTTAAGTTAAGCGTAGTAGTAAAGCTTTCAATGTTCATGGTAGTGGCAGGATAAATATATCTGCTTTAGAAGAAGAAGTTCCTCAGTGTCATGGTGACCAGCAAAGTACCATCTAGGCTATTAAAGCCCCTGTTAAAGTGTAACGGGTCACAACTAAAATTCTGGAATAATTTCAAAAGTCCAGCAAAAATATATTTTCGGACAATACTTATTGAGCTTATTTTTTTTATAAAGGTAGTAATAATATAAGCTTATTTTATTTAATGGACTTGAACAAAATGTCCTTTGTCGGCCACACTACGCCGTTTTGTGCAGAATCTCGAAAATGCACGTTGTACGCCCTTTGGATCAATTTCTTTTAGGCACTTTCGGATGCGACGTGTCAACTGATTAAATTTTGGCCTTTCATCCATTCTTATACACTAATCTTTTAAGTTCACCAAAAAAATCTGCAATTGATGTGGAATTTCTGTCTTTGGAAACAAATTTGCGATCTTACTATCTGGATTTGCGTCTCAGTGCAAACTGGTGACCGCTGCTTTTTTCTGGCTTTGATATTTAATGATTTTAATATTTTGCAGATATGTTGCCGTGAGCATCCGAATTTTCGGGCCGCTTCAGCTTGGCTTATTCCATTTTTATTGTTAAAAGCAGTCTTTAACTTTTAAATGTTTTTTGTAGTCATAATTGTTGATTTACTTTAAGAACCAGAATGCCTTTCTATTTTCAAACTGCTGAGAATTAATTATAAAGTGCTTTTTGCCACGCCCTCTGCCATAAAATGGGCACAGGTGTAAGTTTTCCCTGCTGATTGTGATCTTGGTAAAAGCGTACAATACGTTTTCGCAGCTGTTGCTGTTTGGAAGGCATTTTGAAGTCTTATATAGTGCACACAATTTTTTGGAATTATTTGTTTTTTGTTATGGTTGCGGAGCTAAAAATGTGTATAAGCCACAGTGCGTAATTTGTTTAGCGCGGAAAGCGGAAAACCAGCAGAAGGGACCAGTCGGCAACAAAAGTCGAGTGGCCCCGAAATCGCACTAGAAATTATTAAGAGTATACCGGCTAGCTCAGATTCAATTGACTCAGCTAGTAAACAATCAGATTATGTCCTTAAACAACCAGATTATGTCAATAAACAACCAGATCGTAGTAGTACAAATCCAGATGGTAACACAACAACAGATGTTTATTAATTCCCGATAAGACCATATCACGAAAGGCTTGCAGAATATTTAAAAATTCGTGCAAGGATTTTTGGAAACGAAGCGGTATCGCAGCGAAGTAATCCGAAGAGTTCGACTAGGCGAATTCGAGAATTTTGGAAAGCATTGAGGCAGACGAAACGATTGTTATTATCTTCTCTCGTCAACCAGGAATCTGATGGTCGTTTTTATGCCGAAGTGTCCTTTCTAGAATTTTGCGAAAAAGGTTTGCTTGATTCCGGGGCCAACATAAGTTGCGTGGGTTCGGATCTGGGCAAGCAGGATTGGGCTCAATATCCAGCTTTTCGCCGTATATTATCGCAAGTCAGAACAGCAGATGGGCGTGCTCATTCGGTTATAGGATTTTTGTCCATAGAAATTACATATTAAAAATAGCACTAGGAAAATTAAGATATATGTTATTCCATCTATTAGCCAGAGAGTCATTTTAGGAGTCGACTTCTGAAAAGCATTTAATTTAGCGCCAGGGTTAATTTCATCCGTGGAAAGTCAGGACATTGCAGACTCATCTTCCATCGAGGAAAACAAATTGTATCTTTTGAACGCGACCCAGCGGAGTCAATTAAATGCAATTATTTCACTTTTTCCATCGTATGAGAAGCAAGGGCTAGGAAGAACGTCATTGATTACACATCATATTGATATTGTCGAGTCAAAGCCTATTAAACAGCTGTAGTGTCCAGTTGCCAAGTCGATTTCAATTTTGCTCAGTGTAAGGGGAAAAATACTCAAAGTTATTTGCACACAGCTGCAAGAGTTGGCGAAACAAGGATGCAAGCATGTTTAAACATTTCACGCATTCTGTCTCGCTCACACTTGGTAGTTTGCGAACGAATGCACAAAAGAAGTTGAGGAAGATCACGCCATAACGCCGCGGCGCGTTGTTAGAAATATTCCAATGACGAAAAGCAGCGTGCATTGGAAAGCGACAGCGCGTATATGGGTGATTGGAATTTGACAGCATTTTAATATGCAGTGAGCAGTGAAATCAAACAGACGAGTGCGTGCAATTAACTATTGTAATAAATCTTATTCGATAACCACATGGTTGTTATGCAATTAATTGCATAACTTTTGTGAGTAACAAAGACAATTTAACCAAAGAAAGGAGATTTTACATAAAGCTGCATTGTCTGGCAGCTAGCAACGGCCGCCGCAGCAACAGCTGAAAGTGAGTGTCAGTTTTAAGGCTAATTAAAGTTCGATTACAGTTTCTCGGTAAAATACTTGAATCCTTACCAAGTGCTGACCGGTTCCACCCCGCGCTTTCGCGCTGTCTAAGTATTTAGCTGCACCAGGCCGGTCAGTACTACATCAGCATGCAGCCACTGAGGAGGCGGCTGTGCGACGAAAAGTTTTGAAGGCATCTTTACATATATACCGGCCAGTCACAACTTGCGCTTTCGCGCTGCCTCAATCATCGCGCAATTGCATGCGTCAAGGCTGGCCAGTATCTCGCTTGCGTACAGAGAACGTACAGTTTTTCGAGCACTGCACGTGCAACTGTGATTCTGCCGCTGCGATCACAGCTCAACGTGGGTCACCTTTAGGTGTGACAGTAACATCAGGAGTCACTTTTCTGCACCTTGGGAGCGCTACAGTTTGACACGCATTGCACTTACAACTGTGCTGTATCAGAGACTGCGGATCTGACTGCGTAAGCCTTGTTCGTTGGCCAGAGGAAAAGACACGTGTAGCCGAATCTACGTGAAGATAAATTGGCGCGCACGTGGACAAAGCACGAGTGTCATGTTAAGAAAAAAAACACGGCTCAATCAGCCGACAACCAAGATTTGTATCGAGTAATCCTTTTTGTATCTAAGCACTGAATTTTTCTATTAATTTGTTAAATTTAAATTAAATATCATTACTAATTAATTTGATGTTCCTTAGTTAAATCATCTTCATCATGATACCTTGAGTTAAGCAGTACACATACACCTTTTTCTACTACAACAACAGAAAGAATATAATTCACAGCAACATCAGCAACTGCATCGATGGGCCCAACGTGCACACTGCGATGGAAAATGTATTTGTGAGTAACAAAATCTTTTGAGTACGCCTAATTGTGGCAACTAACAATCGTAAGCGTCATATTTAAAAATTTATAAATTTAAATCTATATATATATAAAGAGTGTGCAAAAGGTGTAGGGCATAGTGAAGATGATTTGAATTTCTTTGATATTGCTTCGATAAGTCGATACAATTTGACATTTAACCTGAACTTGTATAGTAGCGATCCTGTCTCGAATTTAAGTAATGAATAACCCGAACGAATCCGAATCCGAATATGAACATGTCGCTGTAAATCTCTTTTCGTGGTTCAATGATAGTACCTGTCAACGCATGCTGCCGTAATCTTGTATAAAATCGATCAAGAATTGATTTAGGGGTAGCCAACAGATTCCCAAAAGCTACCATGGTTGGGTGGGTAGAGAGAACGAGGTACGTAAACATCTAGAGTACCTTATAATTCGATTATCCGAACTTAAAGCCTCCGTTATATTTCCGTGGTTAATCTAATACACGTTTGAATACTTTTCCCGATTAAAATTCTGCAAGTGCACTTATTATTTATCAATCGTAGAGTGAGTATAGTTAGACAAGGAAAGAACCCACGCCCCATCCGACGAGCTGAAGTCCAGAGACAGCAAGAAGTGCACGAATACCGAGTCTCCTATACACAATCGTGGTTTTCATTAAACACCCTAAGCCACACGCTACATAAAGATAAATTGGCGCCCAGACGTGGAGCCGAGAAGGCAAGATATCCAGTTTCCTTAGCAAATGACCCTCAAGCAAGAGGAAGGGCATGGTCAAAAGGCTATTCAAACAAATTTTCGCCCAGAGTTTGCTAAGGTCCTGAATCTCTAGAATATCAGACAATGGCATATGGCATACTACTCAGTAGCGCTACACAGAGTATATGACATACACAACGCCGTCTGCCCGCTTCACGATAAGCTCTGTTCAAATCCATCCATAATTAAACATTCATTTTAGTAGTTCAAAACAAAGCGTGGTTTCACAGCTTGATGTTATGGAGCACAGTCCACCGTTCATTGGAGCTGCAATCTGATTCGATAATCGGATCGGTTGACCAAGACGGCATTGTGAATTCCCGAGTAATGCTCATGTTGTGAAATTTTCATTCTTTCAGAACAGGATGCAGTCGTTTAACAATATGATGCAGCAAATTCAAAACTTCAGTTATAGGAATCGTGAATTCTCTCGTTCCTTCGGGTGAATCGACCATAACGAGTTTGTTTTCGTTAGCAGCACTTTTGTTAAGCATAACTGTTCCTTATACAATTCTGTAGTATTTCTTCCGAAACAGTACTCGGAATCGCAAGCGGCTAGATCATTTTGGAAGCTTGACCGGTACAAGTGAAAGTTGGTTATATACAGATATCATAGAATCCAGTAATTTACAGTAGGAACTTTAAGCAAATTAAATCGGAAATCGTGTTACGGAAGCATTGTGTTTATTTCGGAAAGCATTGAACCAGATATTAATATTCAGAAAAACAAAACAAAAACTACAATACGCAGGCAACAAATTTTAATCGCAGAGCATCTCAGGTAGATAGAGATTATCCATTAATTCCCCGAGAGAAAGTCTCTAATCTTATCTTGAACTGGAAGCTAAGGTTTAATGGCTCCAAAGATGGCATGCCTGCAGAAGATTTCCTGTACAGAGTTCGCTCTATGACTTGTCAGAGTTTGTTCGGCGATCACTCTCTCTTGTGTGACCATTTACATTTGCTCCTTGCAGACAAAGCCAATGAGTGGTTTTGGAAGTTCCACAAAACCTAGAAGTTCTGTGAAGAGTTTAGAAAGAAATTCGAGAATGTTGACACTGACATGGATATATGGGATAGCATTAATTCCAGAAAGCAGGGCGAGAAAGAAGCATTTGAAGATTTTCAATTCGAAGTTGAAAGACTAGTAGGTCGTTTGCGAAATCCGATTTCGGAAGAGTCACTGGTGCATCTTTTAATTCGGAATGCCAAAGTGTCTCTTCGGTATGAACTTATGCATTTGGGCATAGGCACATTGTCGCGACTGCGAGAAGAAATTCGCACACACGAGCAATTTAGCAAGAATACCAGAACACAGCCAATTAAAATTCAACGTCCTTTTGTTACAGAGCTAGATGATTCGTCCAAAGTGTCTGCGATCCAACGCAATCGCAACTGCGGAAAAGAAGGACATCGATATGATTATTGTTTCGAGCCGAGAACAATTTTCTGCTACGGATGCGGAGCGAAAAATACATATAAGCCCGCTTGCACTACGTGCAATCCGCCGGAAAACTACTCGAAGGATGCGCAGATAAACTCTGTGCTAGCGAATCCGAGCCAATAGAACCAGACTTTTCTAATCAGACTGATTTGCAAACCACATCAGATCTGATTCAATTCGACGCTTCACTCGACCATCCTGAGGAGCGTTCCCCAGCAAGACATACCGCCCATTTCATGTTCGACTAGAGCACTACTTGTCAACGCGACGCCGTATATTTGGTGAGGTTGATAGCTGTGATCTCGTACACACACCCAGACGTTCAACGGTCCGCTTGCGAAACTTTTGGAAGAGAGTTAGCGAGAGCCGCAAAAGATTAGTTTCAGCCATATTTCTTAACAACGACAATCGCTTGTTTACTGATATCAAGATTGAAGGCTTCAGCTTTGTCGCTCTTCTTGATTCAGGAGCTACTATTAGTTGTATCGGCAATGATGTCGCTTCCCAGCTACAAGCACACCCGAAGGCTCAGAAGTGTTCTGGTCGCATAAGAACCGCTAACCACACTGAATGTCCCGTCGTTGGCAGACTTATAGCCGATATTACTTATCGAGGCATCACTAAGCCACTTGATTTCTACATTATACCAAGCCTCAAACAAGATATTTATCTAGGCATAGACTTTTGGCAGGATTTCGGTTTGCTAAAGCAAATAATTCAGAACCCAGATGAAGTAATTGAGCTCGATGTAGGTAGAGATGATGATGACGAAGATCCTCCTAAGGTTCAATCGTTTATCTGAAGAAGAACAGAAAGAATTAGATCAAGTAATTAACAGTCTCCCATCCTACGAAAAGCAAGGTTTAGGGCGCACACACTTGATCGAACACAGTATTGACGTGGGTGAGGCGAAGCCCATAAAGCAAAGGCACTGGCCTGTTTCTCCAGCGAAAGAGCAGTTGATGTTTTCTGAGATAGAACAGATGCTTGCCATGGATGTGATCGAAGAATCTAAGAGTCCATGGAGCAGCAACTGTGTACTTGTCAAGAAAGGCGTACAGACGCGTTTATGCTAAGATTCCAGGGAAGTCAACAAACACACACGAAAGGATGCGTATCCACTTCCACATGTCGATGGCATTTTAAGCAGGCTGCCACCAGCACGCTTCATTACAGGGCTAGACATGAAGCACGCATTTTGGCAAATTCCTTTAGAAGAAAAGTCACGACAATACACAGCGTTCACGGTGCCCAACCGACCATTATATCAATACAAAGTTATGCCATTCGGACTTTGTAACGCCGCCCAGACGTTATGCCGATTGATGGACCAAGTTATTCCTCCACACTTGCGCACGAGAGTCTTCGTCTATTTAGACGATCTGCTAATCCTTTCGGATGATTTTAAATCGCACATGGCTCTCTTGAGCGAGATAGCAATGTACCTGCGAAAGGCAAATATAACGATCAATATCGCGAAGTCCAAGTTCTGTATGCAAGAAATTAAATATCTTGGTTTCATTATAGGTTACGGAAAAATAATGACAGACCCGGACAAGGTTGTAGCCATCAACAAGTTTCCTGTACCAGTCAGCGTTAAACAGCTGAGACGATTCTTGGGAATGTGCGGGTGGTACAGGCGTTTTGTTGATGGTTATGCTACCATAAGCCTGCCACTTACCGATATTTTAAAGAAAAGCAAGTCTTTCGTTTGGAATGACGAAGCAGAGGAAGCTTTTGGACATCTAAAAGAAAAGTTAACATCAGCTCCCATTCTCAGTACACCTGACTTCTCCAAGCCATTCATGCTTCTATGCGACGCCAGTCTTCACGGACTTGGATGCGTGCTAGCACAACAAGCCGAGGACGGTGCCGAATTACCCATAGCGTACATGTCAGTCAAGTTGACAAAAGCGCAACGCAATTATTCGGTTACCGAACTTGAATGTCTAGCTGTCATTAAAGGAATACAGAAGTTTCGCGCGTACATTGAGGGACAGGAATTTTCTGTGGTCACCGACCACGCTTCTCTGAAATGGTTGATGAACCAAAAGGATCTCACCGGTCGATTGGCCAGATGGGTAATAAGATTTCAAGGTTTCTCTTTCTCAATCCAGCACCGCAAAGGTTCACAAAACGTGGTGGCTGACGCATTGTCTCGGCGAGACGAAAATGAAATTCAGTTCTCCTGAATATCTCGAATTAAAGAGAAATGTTAGTGAGAACTTAGCGAAACTACCAGATTTGAAGATAGTGGATAATTTTGTTTACAAGCGCACCGAGCATGCTAGCGGCGACGAGAAGCAAGAAGCGGAGTCCTGGAAGCTTTGGATCCCAGAAAATCTCGTTTCCGATGTTCTGCTTCGAGTACATGATCCTCCGGACTCATCCCATTGCGGAACCGCTAAGCTAATTGCAAAGTTAAAACGCTACCTATTTTGGTTACGCAGATTCGAAACTTTGTTTCTAATTGCTCAACATGTAAGTCCACAAAGAGTGCGAACACAATTCTAAGACCACCAATGGGAAAGCCTATGTCGTCAGAGAGGCCTTTCCAGAAATTGTACCTAGATATTCTAGGCCCGTATCCCAGGTCTAAGAGTGGCAATATTGGGTTATTAATCATTGTCGACCATAATACTAAGTTTCATTTCTTGCAGCCATTGAAGAAATTCACCTCAGGCAAGATTTGCGAATACTTGGAGAACTTTATTTTCTACACGTTTGGAGTTCCAGAGACAGTTCTAACCGACAACGGCTCACAGTTCAAATCTGGATACTTCAGGGCGTTTCTAACTCGTTTTGGCATACTGCAGATCTGCACGGCAATTCATTCACCGCAAGCAAACGCTAGTGAGCGTCTAAATCGTTCAGTGCTGGCAGCAATCCGAGCCTATATCGGCAAAGACCACATGAACTGGGACGCGAATCTGAGCGAGATCAGTGGTTCATTGAGAGCAAATATCCATCGCAGTACAGGCTCTTCGCCTTACTTTTTATGCTTTGGACAAAATATGATGCTCAATGGTAAAGATTACGAACTCTTGAGGAACCTGAACATGCTAACCGACGACACTCTTCTCAGTCGGCCAGATATGCTGCAGATTGCGCGTGCAAAAGCCAAAACGAACATAGCCACATCTCATGATGTTAATGCTCGTAAATACAATTTGAGGAGTAGGTCAATCCAGCTCAAAGTCGGAGAATCTGTATACGCTCGCAATTTTGCTCAGAGCAACGCTGGCAAAAGATTTAATAGCAAACTAGCTCCCGTATTTCTAAAAGCAGAAGTCGTCCGTAAGCTCAGTCCATCATATTATAAATTACAAAATGAAACCGGAAAATCCATAGGAATTTATCACCTGAAAGATATTAAAGTTTGAAATCCATTTGACCCTTTTACTGTTTTCTTCTAATAATGACTACTCGAGGTGAGACTCTCGCAGCATTCTCTGTGTGTAGTGTCCAGTTGCCAAGTCGATTTCAATTTTGCTCAGTGTAAGGGGAAAAATACTCAAAGTTATTTGCACACAGCTGCAAGAGTTGGCGAAACAAGGATGCAAGCATGTTTAAACATTTCACGCATTCTGTCTCGCTCACACTTGGTAGTTTGCGAACGAATGCACAAAAGAAGTTGAGGAAGATCACGCCATAACGCCGTTAGAAATATTCCAATGACGAAAAGCAGCGTGCATTGGAAAGCGACAGCGCGTATATGGGTGATTGGAATTTGACAGCATTTTAATATGCAGTGAGCAGTGAAATCAAACAGACGAGTGCGTGCAATTAACTATTGTAATAAATCTTATTCGATAACCACATGGTTGTTATGCAATTAATTGCATAACCTTTGTGAGTAACAAAGACAATTTAACCAAAGAAAGGAGATTTTACATAAAGCTGCATTGTCTGGCAGCTAGCAACGGCCGCCGCAGCAACAGCTGAAAGTGAGTGTCAGTTTTAAGGCTAATTAAAGTTCGATTACAGTTTCTCGGTAAAATACTTGAATCCTTACCAAGTGCTGACCGGTTCCACCCCGCGCTTTCGCGCTGTCTAAGTATTTAGCTGCACCAGGCCGGTCAGTACTACATCAGCATGCAGCCACTGAGGAGGCGGCTGTGCGACGAAAAGTTTTGAAGGCATCTTTACATACATATATACCGGCCAGTCACAACTTGCGCTTTCGCGCTGCCTCAATCATCGCGCAATTGCATGCGTCAAGGCTGGCCAGTATCTCGCTTGCGTACAGAGAACGTACAGTTTTTCGAGCACTGCACGTGCAACTGTGATTCTGCCGCTGCGATCACAGCTCAACGTGGGTCACCTTTAGGTGTGACAGTAACATCAGGAGTCGCTTTTCTGCACCTTGGGAGCGCTACAGTTTGACACGCATTGCACTTACAACTGTGCTGTATCAGAGACTGCGGATCTGACTGCGTAAGCCTTGTTCGTTGGCCAGAGGAAAAGACACGTGTAGCCGAATCTACGTGAAGATAAATTGGCGCGCACGTGGACAAAGCACGAGTGTCATGTTAAGAAAAAAACACGGCTCAATCAGCCGACAACCAAGATTTGTATCGAGTAATCCTTTTTGTATCTAAGCACTGAATTTTTCTATTAATTTGTTAAATTTAAATTAAATATCATTACTAATTAATTTGATGTTCCTTAGTTAAATCATCTTCATCATGATACCTTGAGTTAAGCAGTACACATACACCTTTTTCTACTACAACAACAGAAAGAATATAATTCACAGCAACATCAGCAACTGCATCGATGGGCCCAACGTGCACACGGCGATGGAAAATGTATTTGTGAGTAACAAAATCTTTTGAGTACGCCTAATTGTGGCAATTAACAATCGTAAGCGTCATATTTAAAAATTTATAAATTTAAATCTATATATATATAAAGAGTGTGCAAAGGGTGTAGGGCATAGTGAAGATGATTTGAATTTCTTTGATATTGCTTCGATAAGTCGATACAATTTGACATTTAACCTGAACTTGTATATTAGCGATCCTGTGTCGAAATTAAGTAATGAATAACCCGAACGAATCGGAATCCTTCTTTTGTAATAAATGACTTGTGAGTTACATATGAACATGTCGCTGTAAATCTCTTTTCGTGGTAAAATGCTAGTACCTGTAAACGCATGCTGCCGTAATCTTGTATAAATCGATCAAGAATTGATTTAGGGGTAGCCAACAGATTCCCAAAAGCTACCATGGTTGGGTGGGTAGAGAGAACGAGGTTATATTTCCGTGGTTAATCTAATACACGTTTGAATACTTTTCCCGATTAAAATTCTGCAAGTGCACTTATTATTTATTAATCGTAGAGTGAGTATAGTTAGACAAGGAAAGAACCCACGCCCCATCCGACGAGCTGAAGTCCAGAGACAGCAAGAAGTGCACGAATACCGAGTCTCCTATACACAATCGTGGTTTTCATTAAACACCATAAGCCACACGCTACACAGCGTTTTTACCCAGTTTCTCCAGCAGTGGAAAAACTAATGTATGGCGAGATTGATTGCATGCTGGAATTAGGAGTGATTGAGACTTCAAATAGTCCTTGGAGCTCTCCAATGAGACTAGTCGTGAAACCGGGAAAAGTTAGGTTGTGCTTGGATGCGAGGAAAATAAATAGTTGTGCTACGAAGGATGCTTATCCCTTACCGAGTATAGACGGCATTTTTTCGCGGCTTCCAAAACCCAACTTAATTTCCAAAATTGATCTAAAAGACGCATGTTGGCAAGTTGCCTTTTGGACTGTGCAACGCAGCACAGACAATGTGCCGACTTATGGATGAAGTCATACCGCCAGAATTCAAATATTGTTGTTTTGGGTATCTAGACGATTTGTGCGTAGTGTCAGAAGATTTTGATGATTACCTTAGGGTATTATTGCGACTAGCAGAGCGTTTTCGTAGCGCTAATCTGACACTTAATGTCAATAAAAGTCAGCTCTGCGTGACTGAGGTGAGGTAGTTACTTAGGTTTTGTTATTGGTAGAGGAGGCATCGCTACAGATCCCAGCAAGATAGAATCTATTCTTAATTGGCCGACACCCAAATCCATAAAACAGACCCGTAGCTTCTTGGGATTAGCTGGTTGGTATCG
Source organism: Drosophila recens (assembly GCA_037043495.1). Taxonomy (NCBI): domain Eukaryota; kingdom Metazoa; phylum Arthropoda; class Insecta; order Diptera; family Drosophilidae; genus Drosophila; species Drosophila recens. The sequence continues at coordinate 6,556 of JBAMBJ010001369.1, read as the reverse complement.
AAGCTTTATAGCTTATTTCTCAGAGCTTACATCTCCCATTACCGACTTGTTATCGACTAAAGCTAAATTTGATTGGACAGACAAAGCACAGGAGGCGTTTGATAAGCTTAAACTTGTTTTGACTTCTGCGCCGGTTCTTCAAAATCCCGACTTTTAAAAGAAATTCTTTCTGCATTGTGATGCAATCGATCATGGTGTAGGTGCAATTCTCGTGCAATTGAATGAAGACGGTGATGAAAAGCCAGTGACTTACATGTCTAAGAAATTAAATTCGGCACAGCGGAATTATAGTGTAGTAAGAAGATGTACTTTATTTAGTTGTATACTCTTTATTTGTGTTGGGAGCAGCGAAGGTGCCGCTTCAACGTTCAGTTGAATCTGTTTTATACATTTGTCCTTAGGTTCTAAGTAAGCCTAAGTCTCATCGCTGCGCTGCCCACAGTTGAACAGCAGAGAGAGACGGTTATGTATATTCTATATATTTTATATGTATTTATGCTCTCTTAAGCTGGAGCGCTAGAGTATATGCATGCACTTGAGTTCGATCAAGTGGTCGGCGAGTGTAACAGAATGCTGACACTTGCACATTCTGTGAGCGCGCCGATCGACTTATATTTCGGCCACTTGGGTTTATGACCGTGGTTCTGTTTATGTAAACACTGCAACAAAGTGTTACAGTGTGTTCACTTTAAGTACTCTTGGTACAGTAGATATTCAATATGTATGCATACTACATCTCCCTCCTTTTGAAAAATAACGTAATATTATGAAGTTATTTTATGAGATTTTACTTAATAGAATAATTTTTAATTAACAAAGTAAGATTGTATTAAAAAAAATTTTTTTTTTGTTTATTTTTTTTTGGTTTTTTTTTTTTGTACGAGTATGTGTCGTAGATCTCAGCAATTGTTAGTGTTAATTTTGAATGTTAACTGTTAAGTGTTAACAATATCGACAGATATGTGACAGAGACGTCCTATTCTGTAATACCAGAGTTACCACTGAAAGCAAGGTGTGAGGTAAGGATTGCCTCTGCCGAGCATGGCCCGAGAGTGTTGTTCAGTAGTCAGTGTTGAAAGTATTCACTGACAGGTCTGAAAGACAGTGTCAGATATGACAGGAGATATTGACGAGTAAGATGACAAGTGAAAAGTCACTCTTTTTTTCCGGTTCGACACTCCAAGAGTGTGGACGTGTGATGGTGGAGTAAACTAAACAATAACTGCTCGGGACTTGCTGTGCTTACAGTGTGTGCTTTAAAGTTTAATTAAGAATAGCGTCTTCTCCGACATCAGAAGTGGGATCGCCGCGTCCACAAGAATTTTGATACAGGCGCTTTTAGCAAAACCTATAAAAAATGTATCGAATTAGTGAAATCGATGCAGACGCCGGTAGAAACAACAACAATACGCGAAATTTCGGTAGCGCTGGTGGAAAGCCCCGGACGAGCATGTGTGAAGTGCTAAGGATACGGCAATGTTGGCCACATTGCGTTTATTTGGACGAAGGATGCGGCTACAGAAGCGAGTAGAACGATCCGTCAAAGTGGTGAGCCGTATCAATTCTTTTTTTGATTCAAGTGTCGAATGCTGGTAAAAGATATTACAATATGGTAGTGCAAAGAGAAATTGGAGAAATTGTTGTAAAAAAGTAATTTGTAAATTTAAGCAAGAACTTAAATTTCTCATTTTTAAATTTAGGATTCTATTCTATGTTGTGATAGATAACCATTTAAATACTTCAACTTGGTTTTCGCATTACGATGGATTCGGATAGCCCAGATATGTTAAGAATTAAAAATGTGTATGTGAATGAGTTCAACCAGTTTCAGTTCCACAGTGAAGGCAATTCATAGGACTTGTATCTTATTTTAGGCAGTTCCTGCCACGTCCAAAGATTATACAAGCGCTGTCCAGTGCTCCGATATTGATCATCTTTGATCCACAAAACCCTATTGAGCTGCACACAGAAGCAAGTGCAGATAGATATGGTGCAACGCTGGTGCAGATAGAGTTGACGGGAAGTGCAGGGTGGTAGAATACAACAGCAAATGTACCACTGCAGCAGAATCCAAATATCATTCTTATGAGTTGGAAACTCTGGCAGCGTACAAGGCTGTGAAACTCTTCAACCATCACCTGCATGACCGAAAATTTGTAGTGTACACAGATTATAATTCATTAAGACAAATCAAAGAAAAATAGAGTTAACTGCAAGGGTGCATCATTGACGGGTTTACAACGTCTACTTTACTATATTTTAAACTTAGATACAGAAAACTGCATTAACGCAATTAAATTAAGCAATCAATCTTTGATGTATTTAATCGTAAAGCCGCAGATCAGGGCAGAAGCTTTGTCAGTAGTGCATTTCGTAACTGACGTTTTAAAAATTGTTCTTGATAAAGTAAATGCTATGAATGAAAAATGGCCAATAAATAAAAATAAGGCAAAAGTTGCAAGGCATAAGGTTGGCAATCATGTCTTGCTGAAATTTGAGGAACGGCATCAGACAAAGTTGGCTCCAGAGTTCAAAGGACCATTCGTGGTAATTGAATTACTGGAGGGTGACATCTTAAAGTCAATAACGAATTAAAGAACATGCAAGTATGCGCATGAGAGTTTGAAGAGGATGATTACGGTGAAAAAGACGTAGATCATCAGTCGATCTCTGGCACCAAGGGTGCAGGGAACATCATGCATGGGGGCTAGATCCAAACAGCAATAGTCATGCCAGCTAAGGGTGATATTGTCTGTCGCGGATAGTTGATCTGGTGATGGATCAAGGCACTGCAGGTGCATAGCGTCGCAAAGAGGCGGCAAGAGCCCGACAACCATGTAGTGATAAAACTGATAGCCAAATGGGCGAGTTAACGCAGAAGAGTACGAGCTACTAAAATGAAAAAGAGAAAGTGATATCCTGCTTAACTGACATTTGAAGACACTGATGAAATGAGTGTACGAAAATGAAATTTAATGATTTATATTAAAAAGTTGATTCGTTTGCTTGAAGCAAGATATGATGCCAATCTAACGCTAGACAAACTACACACACGAGAACGTGTGATAGTCAGGAAGGCCGTGTCGTAGATCTCAGCAATTGTTAGTGTTAATTTTGAATGTTAACTGTTAAGTGTTAACAATATCGACAGATATGTGACAGAGACGTCCTGTTCTGTAATACCAGAGTTACCACTGAAAGCAAGGTGTGAGGTAAGGATTGCCTCTGCCGAGCATGGCCCGAGAGTGTTGTTCAGTAGTCAGTGTTGAAAGTATTCACTGACAGGTCTGAAAGACAGTGTCAGATATGACAGGAGATATTGACGAGTAAGATGACAAGTGAAAAGTCACTCTTTTTTTTCCGGTTGGACACTCCAAGAGTGTGGATGTGATGGTCGAGTAAACTGAACAATAACTGCTCGGGACTTGCTGTGCTTACAGTGTGTGCTTTAAAGTTAAATTAAGAATAGCGTCTTCTCCGACATATATTTAAATAAAAATGAAATTACAAATAATATTCTTATGTAAAGAAGTGTTTTGGTCTTAGCATGGCCATACCAAATACAATTATGAAATAAACATTTTTAACCTATACTTATGTACTGTTTGTTTTTTGTTTTTATTTTTCGTTATTATAATGTTATTTCTATCTCCTGTTTCCGTTACTTTATACGGACCAGTATATTTATAATCTAACTTATAACCTGTTTCATTTCTTAATAAGACTTTATCACCTACTGATATATCAATGTTGTTTATTTTCTGATCATATAATATCTTATTATTTTTCTTATTTTCTTCTATCATTATTCTAGCTCTTTTATATGCTACTTCTAATCTATATTTATTTTCCTTAGCATAGTCATCTATCTATATACATTAGGGTGTCCCTTATTTGGTCAAAGTCAATATTTTTAAACGCATACGGCAGTTCTGTTCATTAGGTCCTAAAGCACTCAGAAATAAATTTTTACCCCAATCGGAGTATGATAACCCGTGCCGAATTTGGATCGGAAAATTTAAAGATTATATGGGACAAAAAAATTTTTTTATTTTTTTAATTTTTTATTTTTTTATTTTGTTCATTAGGTTCTAAAGAACTCAAAACCAAGTTTTCACCTTAATCGGAGTACGATAACCCATTCAAATTTGCATCGAAACATGAAAAATCATCGAAAAATGTATAATCAGTGTTAAAATACTGTTTTTTCATGTTTCGATGCAAATTTGAATGGGTTATCGTACTCCGATTAAGGTGAAAACTTGGTTTTAAGTTCTTTAGAACCTAATAAACAAAATAAAAAAAAAAATTTAAAAAAAAATTTTTTGTCCCATATAATCTTTAAATTTTCCGATCCAAGTCGGCACGGGTTATCATACTCCGATTGAGGTAAAAGTTTATTTCTGAGTGCTTTAGGACCTAATGAACAGAACTAGCCCGTATGCGTTTAAAAATATTGACTTTGACCAAGTAAGGGACACCCTAATATACATATATAAAATTCTTTGTCCTGACTGACTGACTCACTGACTGAGAATCAACGTGCAGCCCAAACGGTTAAAGATAGAAAGCTGAAATTTTCACACAACATAGGTGAGATAATTTCATCGTGCAATAAGACGGCGTTTTGCAAAATTCGACCGGAAAGTGGGTCAAAATCAAGGTCAAAGGTCACAGAATTGCTTAGTATGAACAACTTTTTTGTTTTTTAAGATATCTCAACCAAACTCACACATTATATGTTTGGGAATGTTCTTTACATTCTGACCAAATTTGGTCAAAGTCGGATGACTATATCATATAGCTGCCTTAGGAACAATCGGATGCAGAATAACCTTTAGTGTGAAAAACTTTTTAGTTTCTTAAGATATCTCAACCAAACTCACAGATTATATGTTTGGTATTGTCTCCTACATTCTGACCAAATTTGGTCAAAATCGGGTGACTATATTATATAGCTGCCATAGCACACTGGACGGAAAGCCCGATTTTTTGGCATAAAGTCTAATCCTTAAGGTAGAGAGTTGAAACTTCGTACAGTTCTAAGTTATAGTGTGTAGTAACTGTTTAAAATTTGAAACAGATTGGGCCACGCCCACTCAAGCCGCCCCTATAAGAAAGAGTTGTGAAGTAGTAATTTTTTTATTTTAAGCTCTCAGATTTCATTTTTAATGAAATGCTTCTCAAAATTGATCACAAAATAATATTTAAATTTATTTTACTATAATATATGAAAAAAAAAAATTTCAAAAAATTTTTAAAATTTTCATTATTATAAATCTGCATCATCTTATGAGTATGAAAAACATCTAATAAGTATTAATACTCTAGATGTGGACATGCCATTTTACTTTGCAAATGTGTAGCATGTCTTTCAAAGCCCAGTTTAATTAAAGATTTGAATAAAAGCCACTGTAAATGCTTAATTTTCGAATTGAAAACATTTCGGCCACATTTTGGCAAATATTTTCGCACGTAATTGTGAAAACTTTTGGCTTTTTGATTAATTTTGGCTCTCGTGTTTAGGTCATCATCATCCAATCCGACTTGACCGAAAATCCACTCAGATATTGCCTCTTTTGCCCTCTTGTTGCTCCATGCTTCGAGCAACTGAAAACTGCTGAAGACAAAAGTAGCTGCAACACATTCAATATTCCGGAAAACGCGCAAATTTGCGCAATGATAATTATTATTCTCTTAAACTGTATATTTTCATTCAAAACGAGACATTTTTACTTTTTGGCATAGATTGGCAGGGAACTAGTTATACTCCACAATTCACGAACACTGGGTTAAACTTTTCACCAAAAATCAGTTTAACAACACAAGACACATAAGCAAGAAATAACACATATTACACAATTTTTACTTGGAATTAATATTAATCATACCTTGCTCTTCATTATCCATTTTAAATATAATTAAAATATAATTACTGTTCAAAATTACACAGCTTGAAACTTTTAAAATCTTTCGCACGTGGCAGACATAAACAAAGCGCTGATATAATGTTTGACTTTGACGCCCTGGTACAACACCAGGGTCGCAACTCTACTTGTTTAATTTGTCGACTAAGTGTTTTTGGAATATCTATTTTCAATATATAAAATCAAAATCACAAAAGCTTTTTATGACTTTTTGGACTTTATGCCAAAAAATCGGGCTTTCCGTCCAGTGTGCATAGGAACAATCGGATGAAAATAACCTTTAGTATGAACAACTTTTTTGTTTCTTAAGATATCTCTACCTGTTGGAAAAAGCAGTTCTAACAATTTATATCGATAGTTATATTTATCGTGAAGCAAAAGCGCTCTGCTCATATATGATCTGGCCACACTGGTTCAGTGTTTTACAAAAAAGAAAATATAAAATATAAAATTGAAGTTAAAGTAAATTACACTGTGTTATTAATTGGATACGGTATTGGAGGCTCTACAGACGGTGCATTTGGATTCCGATTGCTGGAGGAATATACAAAGGCTGCTGCTAAGTATTCTGGTGGTTCTGGTGAAATAGTGACGCTTGCCGGTCACACACACATACACAGACGCGTGTA
>JBAMBJ010001367.1:0-42792 GCA_037043495.1 Drosophila recens | reverse complement strand
TCCTAACAAACAAACAGACAAACATACTGACTTTTCATCTTATTTTCGAAAGGCGACTCAAAATTTCAAAATGAATTTTTTTTTTAACCAGTGGTCAGATTTTGATGATCAAGGTGTCATTCGACGCGTATTTTTGATAGGAATTGTAAAAAATTCAACGAAAATTCAAAAAGGCTCCAACGGCCCCATTTGCTCCAATAATTTAAAATTTTCCCCTCCAATTTACACCTGTTTATCTCCCGAACCAGGTGAGTTTTCAAAAGTCTTAGTATGCACATTTGTAAGTTAAGTTGATACCTTCGATCCTCCGATCGGTATATAATTCGACCTGATCGGACTGTCGTAGCAAATTTTCCATTCTTCCTGTGTATATATGCTAGTCGCCTTCGCACCCTTCGTGCTGCTTTCGACACTAGCGCGGACTGCCGTCCGCAGTGATTACTAAACAAAATCATTTCCTTAATTTCTATGTGTGACATTGGTTCAATTTTAGTTACATTATGTTCAGTAAATATTAGATTTGTGTATTGTTGAATGCTATTTGATATTGAAACTTCTTTAAGTTCTGCAGTACAATTAAATACTTTAATAATTTTATTATTTTCAATGTAAAGTTCTTGGCTATTACAGTTTTGATCAAGTTTTTCTCGGGTCAGATTCCATGTAATTAATATGTTTGGTTTGATATATTGAATGTAATGTTGCTTACGATATTTTTGGAAAGTGCAAGTTGGTGTTTCATGTTTTATAATATTGACAATGCAATGGTCTTTAATAATATTTTTTGTAAGAGTGTTTATAACATAATTATTGTGTAAATAAAATTTGCCTGCACTATTTTCACTGATAATTTGTCCATTATTGTCAGGGTATGGTGTGATTAAGAAAGTTGATTTTTCAATTGTGTTAGTGGGAATGTGAGACATTAAGAATATCTCATTAGTGGCTGTGTTATACCAGGCAGAGGTTTTTGTGTCCATGAGATTTTTGTAATGAATGTTGCCAAGCTGGTCATGTTTGAGTAACTTAGGGTTGAAAATTCCCAGACGTGTGAGTTGTGAACCCATTTCGATGTCTTCGATATATTCAGTGAAATGCTCAATGTTAAATATTAAAAGGTTAATTTTTTGTTCTGTCTGTATAGCTTTACTTTGGTTATTGATAATTTTTAAGCCGTCATTAAGACTGTCTATGATGTGATTTAGATTGCTGACTTGTATGGTATTTTGCGCTAGCGTATTAATTTGCTGTTCGATATGTTGTCTGTCGTCTTCGTCCAAAGTGCCAAAAAGATATTTGTGTGTTGAACCTACAAAATTGAATAGTCCTCGTTTGTTTCGTTTTTTCAAGCGAATGCCGTTCATTTCTCTGTTTAGTTTTTGAATAAAATAATTAATTTGTGGGACATTATTGAACTTTGAACTTTCTTTTAACAGATTATTGAATGTTTCTTCAATTTGTGTTATATTAATTGTGAGACAATGGTTTATAAATGCTATGAGGATCTGTATTGTTCCTGATTCGAACAAGATAAATCCTTGGTTATTTTCGATTGGATTAATTTCTATAGTTCCTGCTGTTGTCAATGTAGTCATAGTTGTCATCAAGATTATTGTGAGTCCGATGAGTGGGAAGTGTCTGTTGCCTGTAAATATTTACTGTCATTAGATTTGTTTTCTTTTTGAATTTACCTTTGTAGTGGACAATATCCCGTCCTTTTTGTTTTCGATATAGTGTTTGTCATCTAGTTGTTCTATTCTGCCAGTTTTTCTAAACGGACTCTTGGATTTTGAACGTGTTAACGGTGCTTGTCTAAATTGTGTGTCAATCTCATAATCTTGCCTTTTTTCGTTAAATTTGTTTATTTTGTTTTCCTTTATCAGTTGGGTATTGTAAAAGGGTGTGCCTGCGTAAAGTAATATGTAAGCTGGTGTCTGTCCAGTTGTGTTGTGTTTCGTTTTATGGTTGTAAGTGTATAGGATCGTTTCCATTCTAGTCTCTTGTTTTCCCGATTATTAACTGTATTAATAATTCAAATTTTTTAATTAATAGTTGTATGGAGACGTTCTACGTCCGCTATTCCTGTTTTACTTGTAGTGATATCAAGTTTTATTTCTTCTGTGTTCAGCCATAATTTTAAGGAATTGCTCATAAATGCTGAGTCTTTATCTGCTTTTATTTTTTGTGGTTTTCCCATGTCGTTAAAAATTCTAGTAAGGGCACGTCTAGCTTCTAACCAATCTCTACTATTTGTTTTTATAAGTGATGCAAACTTGGAATATACGTCTATGCATGATAAATATTGTTCGTTATCGATTGCGTAGAAATCTATAACATAAAGCTCTCTAGGATTATTTATTTCTGGGGTTAGTTCAAAAGTTAAGTTCGTGGGTCTGTGTTCTGTCTTTGCAAGATTGCAAGTCACGCATTCATTAATGATATTTTGAATTAATTTGTGGTAGTCTGGGAAATAATGAGTTTCTTTGAAAAGTCGGGTCATTTTTTCTATACCTGGATGTAACAATTAAACATGTTGAGTGATAATTAATTCTTTGAATTCGGGGTAGGTTTCAATATCTTTTAATTTTATTAATGGCCGTGTTCACCAGAACTAATCAATCAGTAATCATGTATTTTGTTTGCTCGATAACTAAGCATTACAATCAGAAAATTTCAGCGTACTATTTTGATGATGAATTTTCAGTCATCATAATCACAAAATTTGAAGTCATGATTGCTAATCACTGCATTTCACCAGAATAATCATGCGAATTTCATCGATTTTCTGTTGTCGATTTGTTCTGGTGAACACGGCCATTGTTTTTAGGATTTTTAAGTTACTGTGTGGGTTTATAGTGTCTTGATATGCTTTTTGAAAAATTAAAAAGTCTTTGTCATTTTCGATGTAAATTACGCTTGTGTGATTTAGAAAATATTTCAAAAGGAGATCTTTTGCCTTTGAATCTGTAAGTTCTGTGTATTTGATTTTTAATTTTGTTTTAGTGAAGTACTTTTCAACGTCTACTTGATCTACGGTGTCTTTTATAAATTCAATTTGTCTCGCAAAATGATTTAAAGGTTTCTCAAAAGATTTGTTATATTCTTCGTTTTTAGTGTCGATTTTTGCTCCTTTTTTCAAGAAGACAGTCATGGGTTTTGCTATTTTAGCGAAGTCTGGAATGAACTTTCGATAATAGCCACAAAGACCTAAAAACGATTTTATTTCCTTTGAGCTTTTTGGTATTGGAAATCGTTCGATTGCTTTGATTTTATCTTTATTCGGTCGTATGCCTTCAGGACTTATAGTACTTATGTCCCAAGAAATCAGTTTGTTTCTTTAGAAATTCACATTTGTCCAATTGAAGTTTTAAATTTGCCTCTTGAAGTTTCTCAAAAACCTTTCTCAGTGAGTCTAGGTGTTCATTAAGAGACGTGGAGTAGACGATGACGTCATCCAAATATACAAGGCAATGCTTGTTAATGAGGTCTTTCAGGACAAAGTTCATGCAACGTTGAAATGTTGCTGGGGCATTTTTTAACCCGAAAGGCATACGAGTGTACTCGTAATGGCCATGCTTCGTTGAGAATGCGGTTTTGGGTATTGATTTAGGGTCCATTTCGATTTGATGGAAACCTTTTGCTAAATCAATTGTCGTGAAATACTGACATTTGCCAAGCTTGCCCAATATTTCATCCATATTCGGAATTGGAAATTTGTCATTTATAGTAATTTCATTTAAATTACGATAATCGACCACCAATCTAAATTTCTTTTTACCTGAAGCATCTGTTTTTTTTGGTACGATCCATAAGGGGCTGCAATATGGGGAATCGCTTTCGCGTATGATACCTTGTTTCAGCATTTCGTCAATTTGTTTATTGACCTCGGTCTCGTATGCGAATGGGTAGGAGTATGGTCGTTTGTATATTGGGTTATCATGTGATGTTTTAATCTCGTGACGTATGACACTGGTGAATGTTAAATCTTCGTTTTCGGAATATTGGATGTCATCAAATTCTTTCAAAAGTTTTGTTAATTTATTTTTTTCTTCTTCGTTCAAATGTTCTAAGCGGTATGTACGTTCTGAATTAATGTCATTGTTTAATGCGTAGGAGATTTCATTTGTAAAGTTATTTTCTTGCAAGATTCCATCAAAATTTGTTGGGGAATTTGGTTCATTTAGTTGTAGTTCCTTGTGAAAGAATTTTCTGTCATTAATTATTGTAGTTTTCTCAGTGTAATCTACTATGCCATTATTCTCCATTAAAACTTTCCTACCTAAGAGGATATCGTAATAAGGTGAAAACTGATGTATATAAAATTGTTGGCTTTGCTGAAATAACCCATTGGCTGGTAGATTAACAAATTTGTTTAGATGTGAATACCCTGTCATACTTCGGACAATTATTTGTTTACTATGCACTTGGAGATTAAAAAAGTTTCGCGTCATCATGTTTATTGAAGATCCAGTGTCTACTATGCATCGGTATTTGTGATTATTAAACATAATCTCTATGTATTGGTGTGTTCCCAGGCCGCTATTTGAAAATTTTCGGCTTGTTGACATTGCGGATCTGATTGCATCTCAGTTTCTGTATGCTGTAATTGATCTTCGTGGTACTGTCCGTTTTGTTTATCGTATTGGTCAGTGTCGTCGTCGTAATCTGATTCGTACTGTTGATGACTCTCGTCAATTTGCATACGCGACTGTCCGCTCCCTTCTTTAAAACGCTTAGTTGGCACTCTTTGCTGCTGTGGGGGCTGGCTATAGTTTCGGGTGTCATTCTGTCGGTCGCGATTTAAGTCTTCTCTGAATTCATTATACAATTGCCTGTTCTGGTCGAATTGTTGTTGTCTAGTCTGTGGTGTTCGTTGATAAGGAGTTTGGTTACTGTTTACATTCAAGTTTTGGGGTTGCGTGGGAAACCTGAATGGATTGAAGGGGCGACTGAATTGTTGGCTGGGATAAGTGTTTTTGTTGTGATCGATATTAGTTTTGTTGTTAGTACTTGGATTTAGGGAATTAACGCCTAACTTTGGACGATTATCAGCTTTCTTGTCTTTTTCAGAAATTGGGTCTTCGTATAGACCTTCTTGCTGACCAACTTGTCGTAACTTTTGAACTGTCGAGATATCATACCTTGCCAAGGTCATAAATAATCTATCTGGCAGTTTGCGTTGAATTGTATTTTTGATTGTAGTAGCCATTGCTTGGGTATAAACAATTGAATCATTTTGATTGCCTTCTAAGGCTAATTTGTTTATAATGATTGTACTCTTATCTTCTAATTCTTCACAGAATAGACGTAAGTTACCTTTGTAAGGTGTAGAGTAGAGGCGTTGTAGTAGTTCTTCCAGCGGTGTTTGCGTCTTGAATTCATCGATTAGGGCACCTTTTAGAGTTGTCCATTCGTTGTGGAATCCGAACTGGGATACTTTTTGAGCATCTCCAATGATTTGTAATTCAATGGCTCCAAAAATTACGGCCTTCTGTCGTGCGTCACTGGTAGGGTAAAGGCGCAACAAGTACTCAATTCGCCTGATGAAAGGACTGAGGCTGCATGGATCTCCAGAAAATTGAGGTACTTGGCGGATTTGTCGAAGGAGTTGGGTTATAGTTTCATCTGCCAACGCCATGTTTTCTGTTGTTTCTTGTTGGTTTGTTTGATCTAACGGGGGTGAGGTAGCGGTCACACTCATTGAGCGGGCTACTGTGTTAAGTTCAATATAAATTGGGTGGCGGTCACACTTTGTCTAGCGGGCCACGACTTTTTGTTCACGTACTGCTCAGTAAAATGAGACTTATGTATTAAGTGAACTGCACTGTGCACCTTTTGATTAATCTAAATTCACTGTAGTGGCGGTCACACTTTATGAAGCGGGCCACAAAAATAGGTCTTTTAATTAATTTTAAGGCCCTATTCTCCTTCAGATTGCTGTTTTTGGACCTTTTTGACAAAATTGCATTTGAAAACGCAATAAGATATCTGAATTGCTGCGTTTATTGAATTAGTAATTAATGAAAAATAACAATTTTTTGCTGACACGAGGGGTGTTCAAAAAGTCATGAGACTTCAAAGTTGGTGGTGCAAAAAAAGGTGTCGTCATGGCGGCCACGATTCCGGGTCTCCGGAGCGTCTGAAAAAAAAAATGGGCTTGATCAGCATAGATGTAATTCTGGCCCGTAGCAAAATACAAATTTGCGATTCTTCTTGTCAACATGGCGGCATTGAAATAGAATATCGACGGATTTTTTGTAGTTTAGCGTAATAACAATAGTAAAAAAAATCGATAATCCTTACTACGGGCCAGAATGGCGCAATTCACGTCGATTAAACTTAGTTTCATCCAAATCGGTTCAGTAGAACTGGCGGAATCGTGGCCGCCAGCTCGAAAAACGTGGTTTCGAGTTTAAGTTTTAGTTTTATCATTCATGTTACATTGCTGGATAAAATGGCCATATCTCTTAAGTATTTGAATCTCTAAAAATCCTTTTAGGGCATATTCACAACTACCCAAGCTATAAATAAATGCAAAAAAAAAGTCGAAAAAAATCTGGGCTGACAGCGAATAGGGCCTTCATACACGCGGTTTCTGCTGCGGATCTCGTCTCGTTTTCAAATTGTATACTTTTACCGGATCTCTGTTAGTTTACATTCGGGTGCTCAATCTTGAAGAATTTACATTTGAGTTGTACAAGGATTCTTCGTCACTTGATTGAATAGTATCGCGGATATTACTAATAACTTTCGATATCCTACCGGCTGCGCCAAGTAGCTGTGCATCAATTAATGATCAATAAAAAAAGATATTTATTTTAGTTTTATATTCATGTTCTTTATTGGTTCAAGATATCTTAAAAACTGACTACAAGATTTGTGATCTGGGCACAGCAAACCTTCAAAGCTCTGCTGCTCTTTGTTTTCAATTGTATACTTATATCGATTCTGTTAGTTTACATTTGAGTTCTTGAAGTTTACATTTGAGTTCTACAAGTTTACATTTGAGGTTCTTTGATAGGCTTTGAAAAGTAGTGTGTCTTTGATAAGCTTTGAAAAGTAATGTGTCTTAAATAAGCTTTTGGAAAGTGAAGCTTTGCAAAAGATCGTTTGATTTAATTACGGATTTGTTATGTTACTATGGCAGATATGTCACTATATATATAAAAGAAAAGCCGAAAAGTATGCAACAGATTATTAACTTTTGTTTCAGTTTCTTTTTCCACAGCCAACATTCTGGGTGGCAAGGCTAGATTATTGTCAGTACGACTTTTCTTTTGCCTTTATCTTCATGTGAGAAGAATAAGAGACATTTCCGTCAACTAAAGGTTACCTCCTTGGTTGCAAATTGCAACTCATTCTCTTCCTGATCGAGTCATCAACCCAAGCAGTTGAGCGTGCAAGCTAACAAGTTAAACTAAAGTAAAAGAATATTACCTTTTGCTAGTTAACTCAAAATTATAACGCTTGCGCGTTTGAGTTTAATTTTTTTTTACTATTGTGTAAATTATTTGGCAAGACACCAATAAAATAAATTATTTTCTGCGCTGCCAATTCCACAGGGTAAAAAAAATTGTTAATTTCGAAAATTTCATAAGTCAATTTTCCTTTCACATTTCATACGCATTTATTGGACAATTCTATTTCATTTGTATATAGAATTGGCCGCTAGTAGCATCCCGCTATTATCTGCCTGTAACAAGCATATGTTGGAGTCCACCACTGTGGCTTACAGTCGTTGGAGCTGCAGCCCCACCACAGCATAAAAGCTCCACCACCGCATCAAAGCTCACCACGGGCTTAGAATTGCATTGGTGCATAATCTGTCGAAACTTAGATCGGAGCGCGACTTATATGTTTTAAGTTCACAATAAATGAAACATACATAAATGAAACAAATGCAGCACTCGTAATAATTAATGTATTTATTTTGAAGTGGTTTGATTCGGGGTTGAGTATAAACTGAAGTTCTTGCGATACAATCATTGACTTATAACATAATTCTATAAGATGCCTTTATGTTTATATTATGGGTTTGAATTGGTGTGTGGTGGCCAAAGTGTTCTTTGGTCCTGCTATGTTTACGTTATTATACTGGCATGGAATATTTATATTAGAGTGGTCCAGCTTTGATTACATTAGAATGGACTGACAGCTTAAGATTAAGAAGTGGGGAAGAGTTAAGTGAGGACAAATGTATAACTCCTCCACCGCCAGAGTTTGAATTCTCCTGAATTCTTTTTACTTTAATGTGAATATTTTTCTTTTTTAGTTTAATATACAAATAAAGTGCTACTGCTATTATGATTAATGTAAGGGCTATTGCCATTCCATAACCGACTTTTTTGTGAAATTTTAATTCAGTTATTTCTTTTAAATTTTCAAAATTTTGCAATGTAAAGTGTTCAAAATTTAGAGTATTTTTATATGATTGGTTTAATAAGTCTGTTGGGTAGAAAAACCTATCATAAAATTCGATTTGTTCATTTGAAAAGGTTTCATATAATAATTGGATTTAGCAATTTACAAATTGTATTAAGTAATTTCCATTCAGTATTATGTTTCTTTTGTCACAATTTTGATTTAATTTCTCATTTTTAGCGTTTCTTACTATTATTGTTTCATCATCTATTTGTTCTATACTTGATTTGTTGTTGAATATGAATTTGCAATTATTATATAGTGTGCAACTTTTGTTAATTTTATAGCCTTTCCTCACTGAAACTACATTTCAGCATTTTAGCATTTTTGGAGCAAATGCTACTTTTTTCCTATACATTTCATATAGGATTTAGTGGTGGGAGAATAGTACATTTCTGAGGAATGTAACTACATTTTTTAAAATAAATGCGATATTCATCGGAATTCAATCGATATTTGAAGTTTTTTTTTTAATTTGAGAATGTACTATCACTAGATTTCTCAAATTTTGGCGCCAAATTTCAAACTGTAAAAAACTGAACTTTATTTTAAATTAATGAAGAATGTAGTTATGATAAAATGCTGCAGTTAACAGCAAAAGAAATCAAAAACCGACCCTTATGGCTGCATGAGTCAACATTACAGATTGGCGATCGCAACAATTATTATTAAATCGTTACAGTTTCTCATGATAGTTCATTAAAAAAGAATAAATAAAAAAGTAGTGCTTATTGGTAAATATTCTAATATTTATTAGAATCCGTTGTATTGTACAAGACGTATCTGATAAGGGCGCTACGAGTTGCTTTTACCAATAATGAATTATCAGAATCTAAGAATCCCAGACTCTTGCTCTAGTTGCGCTGATACCATACTATAAGTACGTTGTCTCCAATTTTCGTTATTGCACAGACGATCCCAACCCATAGAGAGCTACTGCAATCCCTTGTTCAATGAAAGATCGTGGAAATGGTGTTTTCACTTTGGGTTCCCTTTGCAATGGTTTTCCAATCGGGAAAAATTAGATGATCTCCTGACCGTCAGATATTATGTCTTAAGCAGCGAAGTTTTCTTAAAATCCTTCCATTTGTTTTCTCGAATTTTTAATTTCAGTTGTCAAACGAATTTGTAAACAAATCACAAATGTTTTGTAAATGCTAAATGCAAATGCTATGCTATGAAGACAGACAGTTGCATACTTATCGATAGCTCCGATATTTTTATAAAATGTACATTAGTGAGGAAAGGCTATTAGTTCTCTTAAAATTACATTTTTCTTATATTCATAAGTTTTATTTTTAATTTGTGTTATAATTAAGTTTTCTTGATCAATTTGAATATGATTTTCATTAGGAATTGGTGTGATTAACTTAAGGTCTGTTTTAACAAAGGTTTTGGGTAGTTTTGTTGCAATGACAATTTCATTGTTTTTGTATTTTAAAATTCCCATTCTAATCAATTTAATTTTGTAGAATTCTATTTTAAATTTAATTATTTCTTCTTTGGTCAATATTTCAGGTAAAAATATATTATTCTTTGCTGACGCTATATTTTCATGAATGTAATTTATTTTTTCTTCTATATTTTTTAATTTTTGCATTTGGTCATTGAATTAGATTTGCTTTACTGTTTCCTCGTTTTGTTCATTTATTTTTGCTGAAAAAAGAGCTATTACATTTCTATCTTGTGTAAGTGTGTCTGCTAATTTGTTAATAGTGTCATAGAAATGGGTATTAATATAAATTTGTTGATTCATGTTTTTGATTAATTCATGATTATTTTGATCTATTATATCTAAATGTTCTAATATGTTTTCCCTGTCTTCATTGTTCATTAATCCGAAAAGCCATTTGTACATTGCACATTGGGCCAGCGAGCCGATTTTTCGACGAAAATTCAATTTTTTTATAGAAAGTAAACTTATTTTAATAATAAAATTTATCTATATACTTTAGGGTGTCCCTTATTTGGTCAAAGTCAATATTTTTAAACGCATACGGGCTAGTTCTGTTCATTAGGTCCTAAAGCAGTCAGAAATACATTTTTACCTTAATCGGAGTATGATAACCCGTGCCGACTTGGATCGGAAAATTTCAAAATTATATGGGACAAAAAAAAAAAAAATTTTTTTTTTTTAATTTTTTATTTTTATTTTGTTTATTAGGTCCTAAAGAACTCAAAACCAAGTTTTCACCTTGATCGGAGTACGATAACCCATTCAAATTTGCATCGAAACATGAAAAATCATCGAAAAATGACAAATCAGTTTTAAAATACTGTTTTTTCATGTTTCGATGCAAATTTGAATGGGTTATCGTACTCCGATCAAGGTGAAAACTTAATTTTGAGTTCTTTAGGACCTAATGAACAAAATAAAAAAATAAAAAATTAAAAAAAAAAAATTTTTTTTGTTGTCCCATATAATTTTGAAATTTTTCGATCCAAGTCGGCACGTGTTATCATACTCCGATTGAGAGTAAAAATTTATTTCTGACTGCTTTAGGACCTAATGAACAGAACTAGCCCGTATGTTTAAAATATTGACTTTGACCAAATAAGGGACACCCTAATATACTTATATAAAACTCTTTGTCCTGACTGACTGACTCACTGACTGACTCACTGAGAATCAACGCGCAGCCCAAACGGTAAAAGATAGAAAGCTGAAATTTTCACACAACATAGGTGAGATAATTTCATCGTGCAATAAGACGGCGTTTTGCGAAATTCGACCTGTAAGTGGGTCAAAATCAAGGTCAAAGGTCACAGAATTGCTTAGTATAAAAAACTTTTTTGTTTCTTAAGATATCTCAACCAAACTCACAGATTATATGTTTGGTACTGTCCTTTACACTCTGACCAAATATGGTCAAAGTCGGATGACTATATCATATAGCTGCCATAGGAACAATCGGATGCAAAATAACCTTTAGTATAAAAAACGTTTTTGTTTCTTAAGATATTTCAACCAAACTCACAGATTATATGTTTGGGACCGTCTCTTACATTCTTACCAAACTTGGTCAAAGTCGGATTACTATATCATATAGCTGCCATAGGAACAATCGGATGCAAAATAACCTTTAGTAAGAAAAACTTTTTTGTTTCCTAAGATATCTCAACCAAACTCACAGATTGTATGTTTGGGACTGTTTCTTACATTCTTACCAAATTTGCTCAAAGTCGGGTTACTATATCATATAGCTGCCATAGGAACAATCGGATGCAGAGTAACCTTTAGTATGAAAAACTTTTTTGTTTCTTAAGATATCTCAACCAAACTCACAGATTATATGTTTGGGACTGTTCTCTTACATTCTGACCAAATTTGGTCAAAGTCGGATTACTATATCATATAGCTGCCATAGGAACAGTCGGACACAAAATAACCTTTAGTATGAACAACTTTTTTGTTTCTTAAGATATCACTGCGGACGGCAGTCCGCGCTAGTGACGAAAGCAGCACGAAGGGTGCGAAGGCGACTAGCATATATACACAGGAAGAATGGAAAATTTGCTATGACTGTCCGATCAGGTCGAGTTATATACCGATCGAAAGGTATCAACTTAACTTACAAATGTGCATACTAAGACTTTTGAAAACTCACCTGGTTCGTGAGATAAACAGGTGTAAGTGGAAGGGGCAAAATTTAAATGATTGGAGCTAGTGGGGCCGTTGGAGCCTTTTGGTCAACATTTCTTGAATTTTGTAATATTCCTATCAGAAATACGCGTCGAATGACACCTCGATCATCAAAATCCGACAACTGGTTCAAAAGATAAATTAATTTTGAAATTTTTAGTGGCCTTCCGAAAATGAGATGAAAAGTCAGTTGTCTGTTTGTCTGTTTGTTTGTTTGGATCAAATCGTTGATTTAGCTTAAAAGTTTGAATGAGGACTTGTTCCGCTCAAAAATCTAGAAACGTTTGTTCTACGACTTTTTCGAAAATAGCTAGTTTAGCGGGAAATCGCTAAAAACCGCTAAAATTGAAACCCTCATAGCATCCAAACGATAGAAGCTACAGATGCGATCTATATATCGGTGCAAAGGTATTTCGAAGGGCTCTTAGGCATACCTTCAAAGTTTTGTTTTTAAGTAAAAAGGTAAACGGCTACAGGTGAAACAAGGTATTTTTTTACACATTTTGGCGATTTAAGAAAAATCTACACATGATATCACTTTAAAATATGTTATATGTTATAGGCAATTTGATTCCGCGTTTTTTGACATATAACACGTATCTGTCAAAATTCGTTTGGACAAGATATTACCTATTAACTGAATATACCTTTTACCTTTACACTACTGCATGTACATATGCAGTATGTACACTGCTTGCAGCGTAATGCGGAAATAAACTGCTTGCAAGTGGTGAATTCCTTTTTGCGGCAGATAAATCATTTTATAATCAAAAATATAGAATCGTTTGCTCTACGACTTTTTCGAAAAATCGCTAGTTTAGCGGGAAATCGCTAAAAACCGCTAAAATTGAAACCCTCATAGCGTCCAAACGATATAAGCTACAGATATGATCTATATATCGTTGAAAAGGTATTTCGAAGGGCTCTTATGCATACCTTCAACGTTTATTTTTATTTAAAAAGGTAGAATGGGAATAGGACAGCAGCTGCAAAGTGTCAAAGCAGCCAGAGTTGAAGAGTGCTGATAGCTTTTGCGCTGGGCATGTGTGTTTGTAAAGGGGACCAGTGTTGCCCAGCCGGTTTGTTTTAGCTGTACAAACAATAAACAAAATTGACAAAACTATACTGTCAAAAAATATTGCAATTTCAAAATTTCTGATGTCTTGTTCAAAAATTTCTGATATCCCATAAAAAAACCTCTTTACGAGGTAAAAGTCTAGTGACGAAAACATTTTCATGCCCCAAAATTTCTGATATCCAATTTTGTGACGAATAATATTAAGTTTTACACATAAATTATTTTAAACAAAATTTTTGCATTCGGCACTGCGCAAAACAGTGTGTTTTATTTGGTATTAGAATTGAGGCATTTTAGCGCAATGTGCCGAGTGCCAAAATTTTGTTTAAAATAATTTATGTATAAAACTTAATATTATTCGTCACAAAATTGGATATCAGAAATTTTGGGGCATAAAAATGTTTTCGTCACTAGACTTTTACCTCGTAAAGAGGTTTTTTTATGGGATCTCAATCAAACTCACAAATTATATGATTGGGACTGTCTCTTACATTCTCACCAAATTTGGTCATAAGTCGGATGACTATATCATATATTTGCCATAGGATCAATCGGAGGCAAATTAACCTTTAGAATCAAAAACTCTGTTGTTGTATGAGAAATTCTTAGAAAACTCACACATTAACTCTTCTTGCTAAATTTTGAATTTTCCTCAATTTTAGCTTTTTCTCGCCAATTTTAGCTATTTCCCGCCAAATCTGGATTTTTCCCGCCAAATCACTAAATCTGACTTTTAGCCAAAGTTCAATTGCATGGAAGAAACATTAAAACCGCGGACAGCGGAAGTTGAATATTTCCGTTTTTTTTTGCAAAAAATGCTATATTATATAAATTTGTTAAAGCGGACTACTAAGAACCTTCTTTTCAATTTTGCGAGCGAAGCGAGCGGGGGTTGGCGAGCGAAGCGAGCAGGGCGGAGCCCCTAGTATAGTATATACTTTGACTAAAATGAATCAAAAGATTTTAATTGTTTTGATGCATCCCTGGAATTTTGGAACCCTTCAAAGTCAGCTGTTTGATTGCATGCGTGCAAAACTAAAAAGCACGGGAAAGTTTTTGTTTACTTGCGAGCGTTCCAAAATTATTGTGGTTTAAACAATTTTCACTAAAATTATGGAAAAGATAGACAAAGGTATGTAGAATATTTATATTTAGACCAATATATTTTGCTATCTCATCTCTAACTGCTGGTACTGTGGTAAGGGGCATTAATGAAACTGCCATGGAGCCTGAGGCTAACTCTTTTATTCTTTGTATTAATAAAACACTTATATATATTAACAAGATTTTCATTGTTTTCAAATACCGCGAAATCAGTTATTTCTTCTACAATGTATCTTACTTTGATATCCAGGTCTCTGATGCTGGTCACTCTGAGGTTGTTAATTTTCCTGGTGAGTCCCATTTGGTCCATTCTTGGTCGATAATGGTGACGTAGTTTCTCCTTGCATTGTTGCATTGTTGTTGGTGTATCACTGCGGACGGCAGTCCGCGCTAGTGACGAAAGCAGCACGAAAGGGTGCGAAGGCGACTAGCATATATACTAGGGTGTCCCTTATTTGGTCAAAGTCAATATTTTTAAACGCATACGGGCTAGTTCTGTTCATTAGGTCCTAAAGCACTCAGAAATAAATTTTCACCTCAATCGGAGTATGATAACCCGTGCCGACTTGGATCGGAAAATTTCAAAATTATATGGGACAAAAAAAAATTTTTTTTTTTTTTAACTTTTTATTTTTTTATTTTGTTCATTAGGTCCTAAAGAACTCAAAACCAAGTTTTCACCTTGATCGGAGTACGATAACCCATTCAAATTTGCTTTGAAACATGAAAAATCATCGAAAAATGTATAATCAGTGTTAAAACACTGTTTTTCATGTTTCAAAGCAAATTTTAATGGGTTATCGTATTCCGATCGAGGTGAAAACTTGGTTTTGAGTTCTTTAGGACCTAATGAACAAAATAAAAAAATAAAAAATTCAAAAAAAAAAAAAAAATTTTTTTTTGTCCCATATAATTTTGAAATTTTCCGATCCAAGTCGGCACGGGTTATCATACTCCGATTGAGGTGAAAATTTATTTCTGAGTGCTTTAGGACCTAATGAACAGAACTAGCCCGTATGCGTTTAAAAATATTGACTTTGACCAAATAAGGGACACCCTAATATATACACAGGAAGAATGGAAAATTTGCTACGACAGTCCGATCAGGTCGAATTATATACCGATCGAAAGGTATCAACTTAACTTACAAATGTATATACTAAGACTTTTGAAAACTCACCTGGTTCGTGAGATAAACAGGTGTAAATGGGAGGGGAAAAATTTTAATTATTGGAGCAAATGGGGCCGTTGGAGCCTTTTTGAATTTTCGTTGAATTTTTTACAATTCCTATCAAAAATACGCGTCGAATGACACCTTGATCATCAAAATCTGACAACTGGTTAAAAAAAAATTAATTTTGAAATTTTGAGTCGCCTTCCGAAAATAAGATGAAAAGTCAGTATGTTTGTCTGTTTGTTTGTTAGGATCAAATCGTTGATTTAGCTTAAAAGTTTGAATGAGGACTTGTTCCCGCTCAAAAATCTAGAAACGTTTGTTCTACGGCTTTTTCGAAAAATAGCTAGTTTAGCGGGAAATCGCTAAAAACCGCTAAAATTTGCCCTCATGGCATCCAAACGATAGAAGCTACAGATGCGATCTATATATCGTTGCAAAGGTATTTCGAAGGGCTCTTAGGCATACCTTCAAAGTTTTTTTTAAGTAAAAAGGTAAACGGCTACAGGTGAAACAAGGTATTTTTTTACACATTTTGGCGATTTTAGAAAAATCTACACATGAGATCACTTTAAAATATGTTATATGTTATAGGCAATTTGATTCCGCGTTTTTTGACATATAACATGTATCTGTCAAAATTCGTTTGGACAAGATATTACCTATTAACTGAATATACCTTTTACCTTTACACTACTGCATGTACATATGCAGTACTGCTTGCAGCGTAATGGGGAAATAAACTGCTTGCAAGTGGTGAATTCCTTTTTGCGGCAGATAAATCATTTTATAATCAAAAATATAGAATCGTTTGCTCTACGACTTTTTCGAAAAATCGCTAGTTTAGCGGGAAATCGCTAAAAACCGCTAAAATTGAAACCCTCATAGCGTCCAAACGATAGAAGCTACAGATATGATCTATATATCGTTGAAAAGGTATTTCGAAGGGCTCTTAGGCATACCTTCAACGTTTATTTTTTATTTAAAAAGGTAGAATGGGAATAGGACAGCAGCTGCAAAGTGTAATAGCACCCAGAGTTTAAGAGTGCTTATAGCTTTTGCGCTGGGCATGTGTGTTTGTAAAGGGGACCAGTGTTGCCAGACAGTTTGTTTTAGCTGTACAAACAATAAACAAAATTGACAAAACTATACTGTCAAAAAATATTGCAATTTCAAAATTTCTGATGTCTTATTCAAAAATTTCTGATATCCCATAAAAAAACCTCTTTACGAGGTAAAAGTCTAGTGACGAAAACATTTTCATGCCCCAAAATTTCTGATATCCAATTTTGTGACGAATAATATTAAGTTTTACACATAAATTATTTTAAACAAAATTTTTGCATTCGGCACTGCGCAAAACAGTGTGTTTTATTTGGTATTAGAATTGAGACATTTTAGCGCAATGTGCCGAGTGCCAAAATTTTGTTTAAAATAATTTATGTGTAAAACTTAATATTATTCGTCACAAAATTGGATATCAGAAATTTTGGGGCACGAAAATGTTTTCGTCACTAGACTTTTACCTCGTAAAGAGGTTTTTTTATGGTAAGAACTACACGATTTATAAAAATCTATTAATGATCATTTTATTCACATTAGCCATAACTTGCATATTTTATATCTACAAGAAATGCAAAACAACACCAAATAATATCATAATTAAATACTTAAAACCAAAGACAACCAAGATAAGCCAAACAATTAACAAAGAAATAGAAAAAGAAACTAATTTAGAAACAGTTGCAGAAGTGATCACCATTGAAACCCCAACACCACAATTATATCCAAACATAAACGCTTGAGGACAAGCTTAAATCTAAGGGGTGGGGGAGTGACATATCTGCCATAGTAACATAACAAATCCGTAATTAAATCAAACGATCTTTTGCAAAGCTTCACTTTCCAAAAGCTTATCTAAGACACATTACTTTTCAAAGCTTATCAAAGACACACTACTTTTCAAAGCCTATCAAAGAACCTCAAATGTAAACTTGTAGAACTCAAATGTAAACTTCAAGAACTCAAATGTAAACTAACAGAATCGATATAAGTATACAATTGAAAACAAAGAGCAGCAGAGCTTTGAAGGTTTGCTGTGCCCAGATCACAAATCTTGTAGTCAGTTTTTAAGATATCTTGAACCAATAAAGAACATGAATATAAAACTAAAATAAATCAATATTTTTTTATTGATAATTAATTGATGAACAGTTAATTGTATGATTAAAGCAGCAAGCGCATTACAAATTCCCCCCCACTAAAATCACACTTGGCGGTGCAACAGCGTACAAGAGTGATACCCGCTTGATGCACAATTTAAAGGAGACAAAGTTATTTATTGTTTCAAGTCTTTTGCATGATATTTACCAATATGTCTTCCCTGTAAGTCTTTTAGCTCATAGTAGCTGTTGCCTAATTTCCGTTTAATTCGAGCTTTAATAAAAGCTGGTGCTAACTTAAAGCTGAATCCTTTGGCAAAATTACTTTGCTGGAAATTCCTACGGTATATATCCTGACCAACCTTAAACAACACATCACGAGTTCGCAAATTGTATAAATTTTGATTGCGAATATGTTGCTTTTGCATTGACTTCTTTGCGTTGTTTCGAATAAACTGAAAAGCGTCCTCTCGTTCGAACTGAACAGTGCGATCCTAAAGCCTGTCTAAATCACGTAACAATTTACACGTTGCAGCATTGGTAATCATATGCTGGCCAAATGCTAAGCGATATGGGCTCGTATTAATCGCAGCATGAACGCTTGGACGCTGTGCGCAACAAATACTACTCAGATTCTCGTCCCAATTCTTTTGATCTGCGTTAACATACGATTTAATGGCAGCAAAAACCGACCTATTAACTCTCTCAGAAGCATTAGCTTGCGGGGCGTAGAACGCAGTATACGTATGAGTGATATTGTATTTCTGTAGCAATGAATTGAATGCCAATGATTTAAATTGAACACCGTTGTCTGAATCAATAGTCTCTGGAATACCAAAACAATGAAAAAGATCCTCTTCCATAAAGCGATTTATAGCTTCAGCGGTAAACTTTTTAGCCGGCTTTAAAAAGGGAAATTTTGATAGATGATCCAAAACAACAAAAATTCCTATATTTCCAGATCGACTACGGGGATAAGGACCTAAAAAGTCGACATACGCTCTGATTGGCCTGTATTACCTAAAGGTGGCTTTAACGTTCGATTTGGATGTTTAGTGCTCTTACAAACTTCACAATTGTTAACAAAGTCTTTTACAGAGTTTCCATATTCGGCCAAAAATAAAGGCGTCGCAATCGCTCGAGCATTTTGTTTATGCCACAGTGCACATTGGGCGATTTGACGATTTTTCTGGCATAAAGTCGAAAAATTGATGGTAGTATTTTTAAAATGTGTTAGTTAGATTAAAACATATTCTTTTTCGGGCTATGCGACAACTCTTCTCTTGTGGCAACTCTCTAAAGTCAGCTGTTTTGTAAAAGCACATGCTTTTGAAAATTTGCCAGTTAGTTCATTGTGTTTCAAGCGTAATTTAAAAAGCAAAGCTTTAACAAAGAATACAAGTTGAATATGGAATATGATACTCACGGTATATAAAATGATTATTTGATGTAATATGTATTAAAATTTGTGTCTAGTTATTCTTGTCGACGGTTTTGTTAAATGTATTTTTAGCAAAAAAATATGAAATGCAGCTATTTTCCGTGGAGTCATACTTATAAAGTGCATGATGGCGCAAGCAACTAAGTATGGTAAGTTATTAATTAAAGCCTCTAGTACATAGTGTTATTAGTTTCTTTTGCGCATTTTTGTGCAACATAGGTTAAAAGTATGCTAAAATATGGTAGAAAAATCAGTATTTTCCGGAATCGGATAGAAATGGAGGTGAACACATGGTCAAACTATGATTCCTGAAAAATTTTTAATTTTATACAAGTCTAATTAGCAAACATGTGAAGTTTAAAATATCTCACTTAATATTTCAGCGAATAAAAAAAGATTGTACTTTTTCCCTGAGTCAGTTAGAAAAAGAGGGCGAAGAAAAGATCCAATTAAAAAACTAAAATTTGCATAAATTCTACTTTAGCCTATTTAAGATTCGTGCCAAATTTCAGGTCTTTAGCTTTATATTTGGATTTTACATAAATATTTTACATGGTTTTCTCATAGTCGGGTGAGGAGGGGAAAGCTAAGGCGTGGTCCAAATACAAAAAAAAAAATTCAAAATTGTATTTTAGTTCAACTAAGCTTCATGCCAAATTTGAAAGCTCTAGCTTTAAAATTGTAGTTTATGCCAGAATAATCGACTATTCGCCCATAGTGCAGTGCTCAAAAACAGGATGTTCGTGCGAAACTTTTAATGCTTCGTTTACCAAAGATTGTTGCATCCAAAGTTTCCACCCCATGTCATCTGATATTCTCTCGTCAGATAAATGTTCGGCTCTGCAGTAAACGAATTTATCCACAACTTTGAGATCGGGCATTTTTGATGAATTTAGATTTATTTTATCGCGCAAAGCAGCATAGTGCGCAGAATTAAATTCTTGTGAGTTGAGATCAACCACTGAATTGTCCAACGTCAAAGCTGAGAGGTCGTCTATATAAGTTCGAGATAGGGCGTCTGGAACGACGTTTTGTGTACCTTTTCTATGCTGTATGCTAAACTTAAAGCCTTGAAGCTTTAGTGCCCATCGAGCCAATCGACAGCTTAAATCAGCTTGTGACATGAGCCACTTAAGAGAAGCATGATCCGTAATGATTGTGAATTCTTGGCCGTCGATGTAGGCTCGAAACTTTTTTACCGCCAGGACAGCCGCTAAACATTCCTTCTCAGTCACAGTGTAGTTGCGTTGGCTCTGATCGAGCTTACGTGACATAAAAGCAATGGGAACCTCTTCTCCATTATATTCTTTCTCCATTAAAACTGCTCCAATTCCCGTGTGACTAGCATCACAATGTAGCGAGAAAGGAATCGGAAAATTTGGGCTGTGTAAAACAGGGGCCTTGCACATTTGGGATTTTAAGTTCTCAAATGCCTTCTGAGCTTCATCGGTTCATATACATTTTTGCTTTTGCTTTAAAGTGTCAGTTAAAGGAGAAGTGACGGCTGCATAGTTACGAATAAATTTGTGGTACCACCCTGTCATCCCCAGAAATCTTCTCACTTGCTTTAACGAACGAGGAACCGGGAAGTCGACAACAGCGGAAATTGATTCGGGGTCAGTACTTATAGTACCATGTCCAATCACAAGTCCTAGATAAGATACTTCTTTCATACAAAACTTGCTTTTCTCTCCGTTAATGGTTAATTTAGCTCGTGATAACTGAGTTGCGACTGTTGATAATACTTTTAGATGACACTCAAAAGTATCCGATCACTTCATTGACCTTTCTGTTGTCCAAACATAAACGTACTTTGCCGGGCTTGCAAACTAAAACGACAGGAGATGACCAAGCACTGTTTGACTCCTGTATGACTCCTTACTCCAACATCCAAGCTCTGCGTACATGAGTTTCTCTGTAGCTGGAGAGACTGGATAGTGCCGCTGTTTTATAGGTTTTGCACCAGCGACATCTATAGCATGTGTAATCAACTGAGTTCTGCCTAATTCTACTTTAGCAAAGGATGGAAAAAAATTAATGATTTTTGCTTACATTTTCTCTTGGCAGTCGGAAAGATTTCTCTTTGAAGAATCATCTAGAGAGGATACGTTAAATTGAGAGGTCATTAAATGCAAAGGAAGCAGCTCGAAAACTGTATAAATTTAATTTATGCGTCTCGCCTCTATACGACACATTCGTATTGATTCGGCCTATTATTCGTTGCTTCTGGCCATCAGCAGTTTTAACCGATGAAGTTAATGGCTTATAGCAATGACTAGATTGCCATACTTCGGTAGCAAAATCACCATCTATGAAACTAATCGAAGCACCAGTATCCATAACATCACTAATAGTTTTATCAAAGATTTTGACTTCAGCAAAAGGACGTAGATCGTGTTTCATTCCAATTACTGATGTTACAACTAATTTTTTTTCTGATTTACGTTGTGTAAAATAGTCAATTCTACGTTGACGTGAGTGAGATATAGACAATTCAGGGAGTTTATCGGAAAAGTCCGAGAGATTTGAGTTACTGAGCGAAACTTGAGGCAGCAACTCATCCGATTGGTCTAATCGGTGTTGGTCGCTATAGAAGCGAATTGTTTGCGTGCACTTTTCGCTGGTGCACGCAACAACTGGTTTTTTGTTGTGCTTCCATTACAATTGCAACAGTTCGGCCGATAGGTATCGGCTTTGCCACATCCGTAGCAAAATACACGCCGAGTATCTAAACAGTCTTGAAATCTATGGCCTTTTCCACCACAATTCCAACTGTTGAATTTCTGGCAACAAATTAGCCCGAAGAGTTTCAAGCAAAGAGATTTCGGACAAAGGTTGCGAAAGCCTATCAGCTATCGCGGCTATGACATGATAATAATCATCAAAAGTTTCATTTGACCTTTGCTTTCGCTGCTCAATTTCCGAACGAATGTCATGATCTGAACTATCATCTTTAAATTGGAGACGCAATGCAATACACAAATTTGTCCAATCTAAATGCGGTACGCTCTAAATGAGGAATGCAAAAATTTTGTTTAAAATAATTTATGTATAAAACTTAATATTATTCGTCACAAAATTGGATATCAGAAATTTTGGGGCATGAAAATGTTTTCGTCACTAGACTTTTACCTCGTAAAGAGGTTTTTTATGGGATATCAGAAATTTTTGAATAAGACATCAGAAATTTTGAAATTGCAATATTTTTTGACAGTATAGTTTTGTCAATTTTGTTTATTGTTTGTACAGCTAAAACAAACTGTCTGGCAACACTGGTCCCCTTTACAAACACACATGCCCAGCGCAAAAGCTATAAGCACTCTTAAACTCTGGGTGCTATTACACTTTGCAGCTGCTGTCCTATTCTCATTCTACCTTTTTAAATAAAAAATAAACGTTGAAGGTATGCCTAAGAGCCCTTCGAAATACCTTATCAACGATATATAGATCATATCTGTAGCTTCTATCGTTTGGACGCTATGAGGGCTTCAATTTTTGCGGTTTTTAGCGATTTCCCGCTAAACTAGCGATTTTTCGAAAAAGTCGTAGAGCAAACGATTCTATATTTTTGATTATAAAATGATTTATCTGCCGCAAAAAGGAATTCACCACTTGCAAGCAGTTTATTTCCCCATTACGCTGCAAGCAGTACTGCATATGTACATGCAGTAGTGTAAAGGTAAAAGGTATATTCAGTTAATAGGTAATATCTTGTCCAAACGAATTTTGACAGATATGTGTTATATGTCAAAAACGCGGAATCAAATTGCCTATAACATATTTTAAAGTGATCTCATGTGTAGATTTTTCTAAAATCGCCAAAATGTGTAAAAATATACCTTGTTTCACCTGTAGCCGTTTACCTTTTTACTTAAAAAAAAAACTTTGAAGGTATGCCTAAGAGCCCTTCGAAATACCTTTGCAACGATATATAGATCGCATCTGTAGCTTCTATCGTTTGGATGCCATGAGGGTTTAAATTTTAGCGGTTTTTAGCGATTTCCCGCTAAACTAGCTATTTTTCGAAAAAGCCGTAGAACAAACGTTTCTAGATTTTTGAGCGGGAACAAGTCCTCATTCAAACTTTTAAGCTAAATCAACGATTTGATCCTAACAAACAAACAGACAAACATACTGACTTTTCATCTCATTTTCGGAAAGCGACTCAAAATTTCAAAATTAATTTTTTTTTTAACCAGTTGTCGGATTTTGATAATCAAGGTGTCATTCGACGCGTATTTTTAATAAGAATTGTAAAAAATTCAACGAAAATTCAAAAAGGCTCCAACGACCCCGTTAGCTCCAATCATTTAAATTTTTCCCCTCCTGTAGTATTGCCTGTCTCTCCTTAAACTCAATATTTTTTCGATTGACCCTGAAAGTAGGCACTGAATTATGCTTGCACTGCTTGACTAAACATAAACATAAATCATATGGTAAACTTTACAAAAACAAAAAAATCCAAATTTGTTAACAGACAGAATTGTCAATTTTGGATTCCCCCTCCAAGCTATGGGCTCTAGTCCAACTAAAAAGGAAATAACCTGTTTTTCTACTTCAAACGTGGCACGGAGCGGACGAAATTACTCTTAGTGTTTTTTTTTTGTAACACATTCCAGCGTGTTGAAGTGAAAAGAAAATAAATCAGAAAATATCTACTGGAATAGCAGCAATTATTTTTTTTTGTGTTGATGGCCAAACCAAAACTGGTTTGGCCCCATGTACTAAGCGTACGCTTTTCTTTGATTGGCAATCTGCGCAATCTTTAAATAATTGCACTTGTCACAATTAAAGTCATAATTTTGGAATCCCTGCCTTGGACCTTTACATACTCATTCGGTGCCTTCCAAAAGCATATGCACATTCCCGCATGTGATTTGCGAGAGACGGGAAAGGAGAGGGAAATTTCCCACAAAAGAATTTGGGATCTTTTGAACAGAGCGTGAGCGCAGCAGTTAGCCCTTGCCGCGAGTACAGCGCAGAAGTCGGTCGGATCACCGGAGTTTGGTTTTTTTTCTTTCGCTCCTCATCAACGTCGTTGCTTCTGTTGCAATATATTTTTTTATTGTGTTGTGGAAAAGTGCCCCAAAGAACCGAGAATTGCATGAAAAGTTGCAATTATATTCAATTTTCCTTTTGACAAGAAAAAGCGTGCCAGAGGTGGCCAACGGCGAGACGCCGAGTTGCGCTCAGTTTTGCGGGCGTTGAAGCCCTAATAATGTAATACACATGTAGATTACGACTAGGATAATAATTATGAAGTAAGCTATATATAATCATTACTATTTGCATTAATTCTGAAAGAAAAAAAAATATTTTTTTGAATGTGAGGTTAAAAATGAATAGTCACGAGTAATTTGCAAAGTCAAGAGAGAGAAACAAAAAGAAATATAAAAAGCCCATGTTTGAAACTTCCCCCTATTTTTTGTGGTTGTGTGAGTAAGATTTTTACGCTCTCCGCTCACACATTTTTTTTTTTGTGGCCTTCAGCATAGAAAAGAAAAGAAAAAAGACAAGAAATGAAGTGCTAAAGGAAATTTAAATTGAGAAATATCATTTTTAAAGGTTAGACGGTCGTGCAACACAAATAAAAATAAGTGAGTGATTTAAAAATAATACATAATTAACCCCACAGCAAACACCAATCATGGAAGCGCTTTCATCGATGGATTAACAACAATACGTGAGTGGTAAAATTTATACATTTTATATTGTGCATCCTCTCTCCATTTATTTGTGTCGCTCAGCAAAAGAGAGCAGAATAGAACATGCAATATTCGGCAATATTCAATTAATTTCAAGGCCAAGGCAGATCAGCTGTTCATAAACACTGACCTAGTTTTGCGTTTCCTTTTCTACGTCGATTTACATACATGCAATCTGCATTAACCCTTGTGTACGCTTGTACACTTGCACTTGTACCATTTTTTTTTTGGGTACATGTTGTTATTTTGGCATGCGCCTTTATATTTTTGACTTAATCTCACTCTTCGCTTATTAATTACCCCAATTATAGAAATTAATAATTAATTTTCGTACTTATAATTACTATTATGAAAATTATTGGCTAAAATTATATATTATATTATAAATTCGAATATGTGAAATTTTTTTTTCGCTGGTCGCTTTTGTAATGCTTAGTCATTTAATTGGAGTCTTATTAACTGAATATTATTAAACTGAATTGTATTATGATGTATATCTGCTAATTTTTCTTATTGGGAATCATGTGTCGTGAACATACTCTGACGTAACTACCTTCGAATTTTTCTTGGGATCACAACAAACATTTTTTTTGCAGGATTTTGTGATCATGGTTGGGTGGGCACATCAAGTTGCAACAACATCGTGCAACTCCATAATTCAAGGCGTTGTGTTTACAGTCTTTCCGTCCGCATATGTTGTCTGTGTTGTCTTCCTTTCTCCCCTCTTTCAAACATAAACCGAATTGGAATATATCCACCAGCACGCGAATATTTTAATATATAATATTTTAACACAGCGAGCACCTCTGCTAATCGGATCCTCATTACCCTGCCCACTCCTATCTACCGACTACATAGAAGCCGGAAACAAGCGCGTGCTCCGATCACCGCAGAAATAACATCAGCTCGTCCGACTTAGCGTACTCTAAATCTTTTAGATACGTTATCTGCTACAGATAATATATGTTAATATATTATTTACTTGGCGCCCAACTTCGAGGCCTGTTTTGGTTAGATCCACAATAATTGCTCCATAGTCGAAACCACCTGACTTAATTCCCCTATCCTAGTTCCGGTTTGTGTTACTTTTTCCTTGTTTGTATAATTGTTGAGAATGCAGTAGAAGTTGCCGTATCAATAGATAGCATACATGCCTGCCTCGAAACGCAATTTTACAATTTAGTGTTATCTGGATACGTTGAATGTCTTACAATTTAATTGAAGAGTCCGTATCTATCATAAAGATAGCACATTATCCTCAAATTGCACATTATTTGATGAACCTGGAAACGGATTATGTATGGCCAAGAGCTATGTCCTGCCGGTCATTAAAATTTGTTCGCTGATATCAAGTGTTTGTAGATTAATTGATGTTTTCAAAATAAACTCAATTTCCAAACAGCTGATCACGCATTTAGCAATTAAGTGCAATCTGTCGTGAATTTGTGTAGTTTTCCCATTCTTTGAGTGTTTATTGGGCTTGATTTCAGTATCATGTGGTTAAATACTACGTACTGTCGCTCAAATAAGAAACAAAATGCTCAAATGTACCTTTTGTTTCCCCTTATGTCTTAGGAAAGTTTTGTAAACGTGTTACTAAAGTTTATCGTAGCGTTCACATGATTCCCAAAAACATTTATACAATTTTTAGACCCCGTACTTTAAAAAAGTAAAGGGGTCTATTATCTTTGTCACAAAAAAAAATGTGCGTAACAGGCAGAAGGAGGCGTGGCACACCCCATAAAGTACATATATTCTTAATCAGCATCAACAGCCGAGTCGATATAGCCATGTCCGTCTGTCCGTCTGTCTGTCCGTCTGTCCGTCTGTAAGAGCGCCTAGATCTCAGAGACTATAAGAGCTAGAGACTCCAAACTTGGTATGTAGGTTCGTCTATATTGCAAGCAGATCGAGTTTGTTTTAGATTTTGGATCGGACCACTATATCATATAGCTCCCATAGGAACAATCAGTTGAAAATCAAGTCTTAGTATGGAAAACTTTTTTGCTGTTTGAGATATTTCAACCAAACTGACAGAATATGCATTAAAGATGGTCTTATACATACTGACCAAATTTGAATGAAATCGGATTACTATATCATATAGCTGCCATAGGAACGATCAGTCGAAAATCAAGTCTTAGTATGAAAATCTTTTTTGTTGTTTGAGATAACTAAATTAAACTGACAGAATATGCATATGGAATGGTCCCGTACATACTGACCAAATTTGGGTGGAATCGAACCACTATATCATATAGCTCCCTGTTGATGAACCAATTGCATCCAGCGAATTTAATGAAGTTATTTGAATTATTATTTTATTAACATTTGCCATCTCCAATTTAAGTCACTTAACATTAACATATTCTGTACTCATTTTGGTTATGTTAACACACACACACATGTAAAGAATTTGACGCGTGTTCAGCGTCTTGTGTGAATTACGTTTTAGTTTTTAAACAGACAGCAAATCAAGCAGGACAGCGCTCCTCAAATAAATTAAAAATACAAAATACAGTCCACTAATCTTTCATTCACCATCATAGTTTGGTCCTTCGAGCCGGATTTGTTGTTGTGTTTAATTCTCAATTGGGTAATTGTTCAATATGGAGCAATTCAAAGTTCTCAAGTCTGCAAGAACGTGTAGCAAGGCAAGTATAACTCGCTTGCTAGCGGCGGCAGAGAATTCGCACGAAGAATACATGCGTGCTATTTCATCACTACAAGCTCGTAGACGCGCAATAGAAGCGTGCACGAAAATAGAGACGCGACAAAACGACGGCGATCAAGATGGCGCCACAGCTAACGGTGCAAGCAGCAACACGCTTTGTAATAACGACGCACTTTTGATGTTTCTACAACAACAACAAGAGCTCAACGAACGCTTGGCTGAGCAACAAACAGCAACAAACACAATGTTAAGAGCAAATACAAATCGAGTAAATGATCTTCCGAAAATTAAAGTTAAGCCATTTTCGGGTGACTACAAGGAATGGCCTGCATTCATGAACATTTTCTTAAGCACAGTTCATGA
The DNA here is from genome assembly GCA_037043495.1 of Drosophila recens. Classification (NCBI taxonomy): domain Eukaryota; kingdom Metazoa; phylum Arthropoda; class Insecta; order Diptera; family Drosophilidae; genus Drosophila; species Drosophila recens. The sequence goes on along the minus strand of JBAMBJ010001367.1, from coordinate 15,027 downwards.
CAAGGAAAATTTGGATGAAGTACAGAAGTTTCATTACTTAAAATCATTTTTAATTGATGAAGCCGCAGATTTAATTCGTCACATGCCAATTTCGGAGGCAGCATATACAGCTGCATGGAATTGTCTTGTGGATCGCTATAATCGTCCACGTCATATTGTAAGCGCTCTGTTGGACACGTTTATGAGTTTGCCTAAAACGACTAAGGCAGATATTGCGATTCTGCGCAAAGTAACGGATGGTGCCACAGAGATTGTACGTGGTTTGGATGCAGCCGGTCAAAGCAATAGGGACTGCTGGATCATACACTTGGTTTTGGCAAAAACAGATGCTGAAACTCGACGCAAGTGGATTGAGGGAAGTCGTGAATTAGATGATCCAAAGGTGGAAGATCTTTTCAGATTCCTAGATAGACGATGTGAAGAGTTCGAGCTTAGCCAACGTGAAGCTGAGCCAGAAAAAAGGATTGCTATGGAACAGCCCAAGGTGAAACGATCATCGCAGGCTTTGGTAGCAATGGAAGTTTCTTGCGCAAAATGTAATTCCAAGGAACACACACTGTACACTTGCTCACAGTTTTCTGACTTAACTGTAGAGCAGCGACGTACATTTGTAAAGGAAAGAACACTATGCTTCAATTGCCTTAAAGCGGGTCACATATCGCGAAAGTGTGAATCCAAGTACACTTGCAAAAATTGTCAGGGACGTCATCACACATTGCTGCACACGCATAATTCTAATGGGCAGGCCACAGAGGGCCGGACACAGCCAGACACGACGGTGACTATCAGTCACGTTTCACGAGCACAAGACGAAAAATGGGTTGAATGTGCACATGGTACATCAACAGCTACAAGGACAAAGACACAAGATTTACGAAAAGGAGCATTACCTACTGCACAAGTGTGGGTTCAAAATGCGCAAGGATCAAATACCTTATGCCGGGTACTATTAGACAGTGGCTCAGAATTGTCTTACATATCGGAGCGTTGCATACAAGCACTTGGGATTGCACGCACACCATCACGCATATCGGTATCGGGAATTTCATCGATCAACGCTGACACTACTAGAGGATGCAGCAAGTTGCATATTAAATCACGGATCTCGGACGACACAATGGAGGTCAAAGCACATGTTTTAAGCAAGATAACGTCAACATTGGCCAGGCATGACATCGAAGCACACGCACTAAAGGTATTCGACGGGTTTCAACTGGCAGACTCAAGCTACAGATCGTTAGCGCCAATCGACATTCTACTGGGCAGCGATCATGTATGGCCAGTATTCACTGGAAAAAAGATGTTCGACAGCGAAGGAAACATCATTGCCATTTCTACAATATTTGGATGGGTCATAACAGCAATCAAAACTGAAGGCTCATCAACAGCTGCAACATTGCACACCACGATCGATATTGACTCCTCACTAAAACGTTTTTGGGAGCTGGAGGAAGTAAACAACAAGGGTTACAAGGAACAAGATGATAAAGGAGTCGAGCAACACTTTCTCGACACACACACACGTGACACCAATGGGAAGTACATCGTGCAACTTCCTTTTAAGACGGCACATAAACAGTTTGCAGACACTCTGCAAGGATCACTCTCACGTTTCATGGCTGTGGAACGGCGTCTGCAGCGGGATCGCAATTTACAATCACAGTATGTACAGTTTATGCGTGAGTACGAAGAACTTGGTCACATGCGTGAATTAGCACCGGAAGAAATCGACATTGGGCAAACATACTATTTGCCACATCACCCTGTTATTACCCAGAAGCTACGGGTAGTATTCGACGGGTCGTTTAAGGATATCGACGGCATGGCTTTGAACGACGCCTTACACACTGGACCTACGATTCAACGAAACTTGTTCGACGCGTACGCTTTAGAATGTACAAGTTTGTCTTTTCTGCAGATATCGTTAAGATGTACCGACAGATCTGGGTAGCTGCTGAGCATCGCAACTACCAGCGTATTGTATGGAGAGAAACGTTTTCTGATCCTATCAAGCACTACCAACTGTGCACGGTTACCTACGGCACCTCGAGCGCACCATATTTGGCCATAAGAGTCCTACAGCAGCTGGCTCACGACTATAAGGAAGAATTCCCAACAGCAACCAAGATTTTGATGGACGAATTCTACGTCGACGATGTTCTAACCGGAGCAAACACAGAAGATGAGCTGTTACACAAACGGGACGAGCTCATTAAGTTGTTATCATGTGCCGGAATGAGTTTGAGCAAATGGGTCTCAAACACGCCATGCATCTCAAATTCATCGGACAACAGCAACAAGTCAGCAAAGGTTCTTGGCTTACACTGGCAACCAGGAGAAGACACATTGTCATACAATGCCTGTCTACCGACACAAGCTGATAGCACCAAGCGACAAGTGCTATCCCTCGTGGCACGAATCTTCGATCCGCTGGGCCTGATCGCGCCAGTAGTGGTGCAATTTAAGATATTGTTCCAAGATTTGTGGCTACTGGATTTGGATTGGGACACGCCGCTTCCCCCAAAACTGGCTGATTGGTGGCATAAATGTTGCACCGATCTTAATTCACTTCAACGACTAAAGACTCCACGATTCATTGACAACAAAGAAGACTGCATCGAACTCCATGGATTTTCGGATGCCTCCATTAAGGCATATGCTGCGGTTATATATAGCCGAGTCACACATGAAGATGGCAGTATTACAACCTCACTCGTCACTGCAAAAACAAGAGTTGCTCCGCTAAAGCAACAATCACTACCACGCCTGGAGCTTTGTGGTGCAGTGCTTCTTTGTAGACTCGTTGTAGCAGTCAAGGATGCACTACGAGACAAGGAAGTGAAGGTACACGCATGGTGCGATTCAACAATCGTTCTGGCATGGCTATCGCAACAACCTTCAAAGATGAAAACATTTGTGGCCAATCGCACTTCTGAAATTCTGGATGCCATACCACGCGACGCATGGCATCATGTCAACTCAAAGGAAAACCCGGCTGATTGTACATCGAGAGGCATGCTCTCTGCAAATCTTATCAACTTCGACTTATGGTGGAATGGACCAACATGGCTGCGTGATCCAAAGAAGTATGCAGCAATGCTAGGCGACAAACAATTCTGTTCTTCTTTTTCAGATGTTCAAGGTCAAGACGAGATGAAGGTCATAGCATTCATCACGCAGGAAGACGATACATCACCCCTGGCAGCTTTGATACAACGCGTCTCATCCTGGACAAAGCTCATTCGCATTGTAGCATACGTTTTGCGTTATGTGCAACGAATCAGGCCATCGATGTCGGGCAAACTACCGAATCATACAGCACTCACATATGACGAAATCCAAGCAGCACGGATCATCTGCCTTAAGCAGGCACAAACCTGTTTCAATGATGATCGCCAACTAATACTTGCAAGCAAACCACTTAAGAATCGATCTCAACTCATCAAGCTCGCACCAATGGTTTGCAAGGATGGACTTCTACGAGTCGGCGGACGATTGGGCAACTCACAATTGCCACCAGATGTCAAGCATCCAATCTTGCTGCCAAAAACACACCGCATAACCAGACTGATCCTCGAACATGAACACTGCACAAATTTGCACCCCGGAGTCTCGGCATTATTTGTGATTGTACGTCAAAGGTATTGGATACTCGGCGCACGCAATCTTATACGCAAACTGGTGTACGATTGCATCCCATGTTTTCGCCAAAGGCATCATACTGCTCACCAAATGATGTCCGACTTACCAGACGTTCGCATTACGGAAGCATTACCATTTCAGCACTCTGGCTGCGACTATGCGGGACCCTTTTTGCTCAAGGAACACAAGGGTCGCAATCCACGAAAAACAAAGGGCTACATATGCCTATTTGTTTGTATGGTCACCTCTGCTATACACCTGGAGCTGGCCACAGATTTGAGTACTGACGCGTTTCTTGCATGTCTACGTCGTTTTATGTCGTTACGAGGAAAATGCACCCAAATCTTCAGCGACAATGGGAAAAACTTTGTAGGCGCTAAACGAATCCTCGATGAGCTGCAGCAACTAGTAGCATCCCAGAAGCACAACAACACAGTGACTCAAACACTCGCCGACAATGGAATAAAATGGCATTTTATTCCACCACATGCACCACACTGGGGAGGCAAATGGGAGTCCTCAGTACGATCTGTCAAGCTGCACCTACGCCGTGTCATTGGCACCACATCTTTAACGTTTGAGCAAATGCACACATTGTTAGCACAGATCAGCGCTGTGATTAACTCACGACCGCTGTGTTACACTCCGGACACTGATATCACATATCTGTCGCCTGCACATTTTCTCATCGGTCGGCCATTCACAACTGTCCCAGAAGGAGATCTCAGCGATCTGCCAATTAATCGTTTGGATTATTGGCAGCATTTACAATCGATGTACCAAGGATTTTGGAAACGTTGGCATCAGGAATACTTAACTACATTGCAACAACGCCAGAAGTGGAACAACAAAACAGCCAACATTTCAGTCGACAACGTGGTACTCGTCAAGGATTCCAACCTACCACCAGCTGCCTGGATCTTAGCTCGTGTAGTGGAAACCTATCCAGGACCAGATGGACTTGTTCGTGCTGTCAAACTTAAGACAGCAAGTGGAGAGATGACTAGACCTATCACGAAGCTAGCAGTATTACCGTCTTCAGAAACGTTGTTTCAGGGCGGCCCGGGATGTTGATGAACCAATTGCATCCAGCGAATTTAATGAAGTTATTTGAATTATTATTTTATTAACATTTGCCATCTCCAATTTAAGTCACTTAACATTAACATATTCTGTACTCATTTTGGTTATGTTAACACACACACACATGTAAAGAATTTGACGCGTGTTCAGCGTCTTGTGTGAATTACGTTTTAGTTTTTAAACAGACAGCAAATCAAGCAGGACAGCGCTCCTCAAATAAATTAAAAATACAAAATACAGTCCACTAATCTTTCATTCACCATCACTCCCATAGGAACAATCAGTTGAAAATCAAGTCTTAGTATGGAAAACTTTTTTGCTGTTTGAGATATTTCAACCAAACTGACAGAATATGCATTAAAGATGGTCCCATACATACTGACCAAATTTGATTGAAATCGGATTACTATATCATATAGCTGCCATGGGAACGATCAGTCCAAATCAAGTCTTAGTATGAAAATCTTTTTGTTGTTTGAGATATCTTTATAATAAGTACGGGGTCTCCGACAGTCGAGTACCGCTCGACTGTAGCACCGCCGACTAGTTTCCCCTTATTTGATTATCTTTGGCAATATAAACATTTTTATATTTTTTATAATTTTTTTTATTTGTAAGTTATTTTATTTTTGAATTACCGCAAGCGAATCACAAACAAATTTTATTTGCTGAATCTACATTAGGTATCCTCTTCAAGTTCTTAAAGTATGTCTTATGATAATGCTAATTGGGAAAAGTTAGATCAGGATATTCGACCAAAATACACTTGTGGTGTTTGCAATAAAGGGATTAAGTATCGAGCACAGCTTTTGAAGGCAAAGTGTGGGCATACTTTTCGTCGTAGTTGTTTCAACGTTCGAGTAGGAATAAATAAGATTTGTCCCGTGTGCAGTAAATCTCTTATAGCGTCACACCCCAATTTGGCGCAAGAGTTAGGCCAACTTCAAGCTGCAACTTCCGATAACAACGCAGCCATGCATACTAGATCGCAAAGTAAGGGACCAGATGTGCCTGTGTCTGAAGATAACGCTCAGGCAAGTACGAGTGCTGCAGGCTTGGAAATGCCTCGGCATTAAACAGAAGGATCTGCAACCTCGCAAGAAGACCCAAATCAAGCTTCGGCCACTGCAGGCATAAAGCAAGCGATTGTCGAAGCCATGGCTGTTGTACTTAGCAACCAAACACAAATCTTGGCCCGAACCATTGAAACTGGATTTCAGAATATTTCGCTACAAGCAAACTCTCAACGCATCAGTATCGATGGTGCACAGGACACACATTTGAGTAGACCAACAGTTCAGTATGTTGAACAGCAGGCTTTTGAGCAGCTTTTACGATCGGCTCCAGTTGACCCCACTCCAACCTCAGGTTCGAATCCAACTCATCGGCTTAGTAACCTTGGCAGCCATTCTTTTTCAGATTTGAGATCAGACCGAATAAGTTTGATTATTGCCAATTGGAAACTGCGATTTTCTGGGCGTTCGTCTATGGCAGTTGACGATTTTCTTTATCGAGTAGAAGCACTAACAATGCAGACACTCGATGGGAATTATGAATTGTTAGCCAGATACGCTAGCAATTTGTTTGAAGGTAGCGCTTCCGAGTGGTACTGGCGATACCATAAGAGCGTCAGAGTAGTACAGTGGGCAGAATTGTGCGCCGCTCTAAAAATCCAGTTCAAAGATGGGCGAACGGATTTAGATATTCGCACTGCTATTACTCAACGTAAGCAGAAACATGGCGAATCATTCGATGAGTTCTATGAAGCTATTGTTGCATTGTCGGATAGGTTAGTACAGCCTATGTCTGAATCTTCATTGTTAGAAGCACTGCGTGCTAATCTCGAACCTGATATTAAGCACGAAATTTTACATGTTCCAATAAACAGTGTTGCTGAGCTACAAAACACAGTACGGATACGCGAAAGGTTTTTGCAGTCTTTAATTAAGACAGCTGCACCTAGTCAGCGAACTACTGTGAGGCGTAACATAAGTGAACTGAGTTCACACATTACTGAAACGGCTGAAGAATTTGATGATATTGAAGATGCTGAAGTGTCGGCAATATCAAAGGCATGTTGGAATTGTGGTATTTCTGGCCACAGATATCAGGATTGCGTTGCAGAGCGAAAAGTATTTTGCTATGGGTGTGGAAAGCCAGACACCTATAAGCCTTCATGCAAACACTGCAATGCATCAAAAAACTTGTCAGCTCGTGCACCAGTAATCAGTGCACGCAAACAGATGTCGTCAAAATCGACCAATACGGAGTAAAGGATCTTGATGCAAGTCCCCTCCAAAACTTACCTGACATGTCCAAAATCCCAACTAGTTCCCCATCTATTCTGATGCCCAATAGCAGCAGTTTAGATTGCTCATTAACCCGCGAACAGGTAACAAGTTCCACTCGTTCTAGAATTCGAAAAATAGAATATAAACAAATGCGTAAGACTGAATGAAAAGCTTTACTGTCCGCAATAATAAATAATTCTGATGATCCAAGACCCCACGCGGAAGTCATCATTCTGAACAAAACGGTTCGTGGACTTATAGATACTGGCGCATCCGTTAGTTGCATCGGAGGGCAGTTTGCTTCTCTGGTATTACAAGAAATCCCCGCTTGTAACATACGTCCGTCTTTTGTACGCACCGCAGATGGGAAAGCTCAACAAATTACTGGAAAAATTACCACTCCAATTTCTTTTTGTGGTAATACCAAATTAATCAAATTTTACATAGTCCCTTCTCTGGCTCATGATCTGTATTTAGCAGAGCTCGCAAATAACAGTTAACACTTTCAGTGTGTCGGAAAATAACAGTTATTAGCTGACAGAATGATAAAAGGGATAAAAACAAAACATTAATTTCTGTTTTTTTTCAGTAGGCTTATCAGTCAAGAAATAACATTTAATTTTGTTTCCTTATCGTTGTGTTACTCAAAAACTGTTTCGTCTGGAAAAAAAATCGAAGTGCCTTCTGAAAATTTAAACTTTTTTTTTTGCTACAATTTTGCGTAAAATGGGTCGTGTAAAAAACATAGTTCATTCTTTTTTAACTATGATAGCAAATTAAATATCACAAGGCTCGGTTGAAAGATCCTTTTCTGCGCTTAATTTTATCCTAACCGATAAACGTAGGTCTCTAAGTGCGGAAAATATTAATTCACTTTTAATTGTAAAGCTTAATTCTAAATAACAATTTTTAATGTAAATAAAAATAATTACCAAAAAAAATTATCTTGTTCTGTGGGTGTATTGCTTTTTCGGGAGTTTGTGTCGATTTTTGCGCACCTAAAACAAAAACAAATTGAAAAGACACCTTTGACTAACACTTTTGTGTTTTGCTCATTTGCTAACAGTTATTCCGGGAGCACTAGCTAAAAAGTCTTTTTTAGACTGTTATTAGTATACAGAAAAAATTTATTTTCTAAATGGAAAATACTGAGCAGAGAGCACAAACGAAAAGAAGTAAGTGTTTCTCTCAGTGAGAAATCTTCTGGGTTTTACTTTTTTTCTGTTTTTTCAGTGAACAGATCGAAAAAGAAGTAAGTGTTAACTGTTATTTGCGAGCTCTGGTATTTAGGCATCGACTTTTGGAAAAGCTTTAATCTTCTACCTTCGTTTCTGACAAATGTACCTTCGATAGCAAGTTTGAAGCTTGACGAATCTATGCATGTTCCTTTATCTGAAATTCAGCGCAATCAGCTGTTAGATGCGATAAACACATTTGCATCGTTTGCCAAACGTGGATTAGGACGCACTAGTTGGCTGATGCATGACATTGACACAGGCAATGCGAAGCCCATAAAACAACGTCATTACGCTGTTTCACCAGCAATAGAGAAGTCCATGTATGAGGAATTAGACCGAATGCTAGCGCTTGGTGTTATTGAGGAGTCAAATAGTCCGTGGTCGTGTCCAGTAGTGCTTGTACGCAAGCCTGGCAAAGTCCGTTTATGCATAGATAGCCGAAAAGTTAATGAAGTCACAATCAAAAATGCTTATCCTATGCCGCTGATCGACGGTATTCTCAGTAGATTACCCATAGCCGAATACATTTCAAGCATTGACCTCAAGGATGCCTACTGGCAGATTCCGCTGGCACCATCAGCCCGAGAAAAGACTGCGTTTACTGTGCCTGGTAGACCTCTATACCATTTTACGGTAATGCCTTTTGGCCTAAGCAATGCGCCGCAGACCATGTCCAAGCTAATGGACAAGGTTATTCCAACGAATCTAAGAAACGAAATCTTTGTGTATTTAGATGATTTGCTTGTCGTATCTGATTCTTTTGAAACACATGTTCGAGTGCTCAGAGAATTAGCAGCTCGCTTAATGCAAGCTGGCTTGACAATAAACGTCGAAAAAAGCCACTTTTGTTTAAAAGAAGTAAAGTATTTAGGACATGTAGTGGAAAACGGAACAATAAAAACAGACCCAGATAAAGTTTCAGGTATTAAAGATTTTCCGGTACCACGCTCAATCAAGCAAGTCCGTAGATTTTTGGGAGTAACTGGTTGGTACCATAAATTTATTAAAAATTATGCTGGTATTGCTGCTCCCATCACAGACACTCTGAAGAAAAAGCGAAAGTTCGAGTGGACAGAGGAAGCGCAAAATTCTTTTGAGCTATTGAAAAAACAGTTATGTGAAGCTCCTGTATTGCATAGCCCCAATTTTAACGCACCATTTGCCATTCATTGTGACGCTAGTCATACTGGCGTAGGAGGAGTGCTAATGCAGACAGATGAAAAGGGCAACGAAGTGCCTATTGCATTCATGTCACGGAAACTGAATCAGTGTCAACGGAACTATTCAGTAACCGAAAAGGAGTGTTTAGCAGCCATATTATGCGTAAAAAAGTTTAGAGCCTACGTCGAAGGACATGATTTCACCATTATTACAGATCACGCCTCACTGAAATGGCTAATGTCTCAGACGGATTTGAGCTCAAGACTAGCACGGTGGGCATTAAAGCTTCAATGTTTTTCTTTTAAAATAGTACATCGAAAAGGTAATCAAAATGTGGTACCTGATGCTCTTTCTCGTGTCCATACTGAGGATTTATCCGCAATCAGTGTAGATACTTTGCGAGACTTGGATGCAGATAGTTTTAGGTCCCCTGAATATGAGCAATTAAAAAGTAAAATATTGGGCAATCAAGCTCGTCTGCCAGACGTAAAAATTATTGATGATCGCATCTATCGGCGTGCTGAACATGCAACTGGCGAAAAAATTGCGGATGACCTTTGCTGGAAACTTTGGGTTCCCAATGATCTTGTACTTAAATTAATAAAAGATGCTCACGAGCCACCGATATCCGCGCATTGTGGCATAAATAAGACGCTGGAAAAATTGCGACGCTACTTTTATTGGCCAAATTTAGTGCAAGACGTTAAGACTTTTATTAACAGCTGTGATATTTGCAAGTGCTCCAAATACCCTAACCATAGTTTGCGACCACCAATGGGAAAAACGGGCGAGACGCAAAGATTCTTTCAAAAATTATTTGTAGATTTTTTAGGGCCTTATCCACGTAGCAAGAGTGGTAATATTGGGATTCTTGTAGTGCTTGATCACTTTTCTAAATTTCCCTTTTTAAAAGCTGAAAAAAAGTTCACTGCAGATGCCATCATTCAATATATCGAGAATGACTTATTTCATTGCTTTGGAGTGCCAGAAACAATTGTATCTGATAATGGCGTGCAATTTAAGTCGTTGTGCTTCAACGCTTTGTTGCAAAAATATGGGGTCAAGCATGCTTATTAGGGTGGGTCAATTTTTTTCGACCCAATGCGGGTATCAAAATCGTAATCTACGACGAATTCTAAGAAGATTTGCCCAAGAAACCATAGGTCTAAAATCATTTCCGAGCTTCCGATTTTTAGCGAGAAACTTTTTGTATCTTTTTGTCACTTTAAATACGCATAGATACCTAAGCGAGTGCATAAAAAATAATTTGTTTCACTTAACATTTTTTCAAGAAAATTATAAATTTTTAAAAATGTAACAATAAAATAAAAAAATTAAATTTTATTTTTAAAATTATTTTTTAAATTTAAAAAAAAAATTTTAAATATAAAATTACAAAAATTGGCATTAATTTGCATTTGACCGTTAATTTACGCCCTTTCTAGTGCCACGCCCACTCCAATTTTTTTTTCCAAAAATTCTTTGAAGTATTGAAAATATATAGTTCAAGTTTCAACTCGATATCTCACCTGGTTCAAAAGTTACAGATTTTTGCCACCAACATTGGAAAAACAAACCGAAAATGGGTACAAAATACGTACAAATTTGGTACCATTTTATATGTATTTTGACATTGGCTGTGACACTTCACGTGTTGACATTGCAGGTTGCATCAGAGTCTTATCGGCAATGGTTTGAAACTTAGCTGCACATCGTAAGGCGCGAACTTAGAATTTAAAAATGCCTACCAATGCAATTTTGTATTTCTTTCTTTACCGATAAAATTTTGTTATTTAGTCTTATATGGGGATATTACACCAACAGAGAATCTGCCGAGCACATGCACAGGCACGAATATCTGGAATTAGCTCCGAATATCTTTCGCGTGAAAGGTCCCAATTTCTCTGCCTTGTAATGATTCTAATAAATAGTATGCATTTCCAAGTTTTTTCTTCACTCGGCAACGAATGTTATGATCTGAACGGTCATCTTTAAATTGGCGACGCAATGCAATACACAAATTTGTCCAATCTAAATGAGGTACGCTCTTATGGTAGCGCCAATACCACTCGCTGGCATTGCTCTCAAAAAGATTTCCGGCATATCTAGCAGTCAAATCAAAATTGCCATCTTAAGTTAGGTTAGTTAACGCCTCTACTCGATATATAAAATCTTCGACAGACATACTAGATGATTTCCCTATAAAACGTAGTTTCCAGTTGGTCATAATCTGGCTGGTACGATCGGGTCTTATATCTGAAGATCTTGAACTAGTTCGACTGTTTGGCACGGAAGGCGGCGATCTATTAAACAGTTTCTGTATTTGTTGCTCAACAGCCGGCAGAGTTTGCATTTCTACAGTTGATCTCTGTGGAGTAGTGAGCAGGGACAAGCTTTGGAATCCCGCAGCAATAGCTTGCGTCAATTAAGCAGCAAACACAAAAACAAACAACAACAAATGTCAGCATGAAATCATCATTCATATGAAAATAATTTTTATAGAGCATCAGTGCTTCCAGCAAAAATAAACAAAATATTAATATTGATGCCTATATACACTATTCATATGATCCTATAATCAGCAACCAAGAAAAATAGAAATAAAAGTCAAGGTAGGAAGGAAATAGCTGTCTATTTTATCTTCATAGAACAGCTGAAGGGTGAAACTGACTGTTGACCACTAAGACTGTTGACGAAATGGCCGTAGCTCTGTTTCTCCACGTTTAACCATTTCTCACGTTCAACTGTCTCAGCTTCGCTGCAACACAAGGATCAAATGGCTTATGTTATAGTTGACAGCGGAGCTAAAACTATTTGAAGCTATAGCTAATCCAGCGAGTCTAACATAAACACATAAGCTATTAATTAATTCAAAGCTTGGGTAGAAAATATTATCTTTTCTCATTCAACAGTGCTTTAACAATAACTTGGGAAAGGGAACAGTTTAAAACAACCAGAATAATATAAAAGAAAACAGTCAGATGTTATCGACTTGAAAATATATTATATTTGAAGGACCTTTTGCTGATTGGCCAACTGACTAAGTTGGGCTCTGACTAAAACTATTAAAATTGAAAATAATTCTTTACAAAATTAATAATTATTTTTTAAATTAACAATTCTATTCAGCAACAAAAAGAGGCCACTGAGTTGGGCGCCAAATAATATTATTAATAGTAATTAAACTGTAACATATAACGAAAAGACGTTATATGCCTTATTCCGAGCTGATGAGGGTGTAGCTGCTAAGCAGAGCACGCGCTTGATCCCGCTCATGCGTTGTCGGCAATATGGGGTGGGTTTAGAAAAGACTGCAGTGCTACAGTGTTCAAAGACTACAATAATGATTATTAAAAATTCGCGTGCTGGATTCAGGCTGTGCGGGAAAGGAGAGAAGACGGGAGACAGGACAGAGAAAAGGACAGAAAGTCGGCAAAGAAAAAAAAACTAAATCAGCTGCAAGGTGTAAATTAGCAGAAGATGTCTCGTGGCTTGTTGTAATTGCTGTGCCGCTGTTGTTGCAACAGCTGATGCCCACCCTACCATGATCACCTATAGCCGCAGGTCAGCCTCAGATCCCTTATTTGTACACAAACGCCTAACCAATGTAATGTCCAAGTGGAGGTATCCTAAAAAGATTTTTAGGCAGAAGTAGCAACTAAAATAGCGGGTCGGGACCCATTAAAGCCGAGCTCATTCGGTAGTGTGGGGGGGTTCTTGCTATTGTTGCCAGTCCACATCACAAAAGTTATTATTATAGAGTCCCTGCAGAATCTACCAATCCAAAAGAGCCAACGCTCACGAAAGAACAAAAACTAATCACCAAGTCAACCAAAAAAAATAATAAAAATCAATAAAATTAAGCACGCAAAATTTAAAAAGGGAAAACGGCAGATTTCGATGTAAAAGAAAAACAAAGGCACAGGTGTGATCTGAGCTGTTGATCGACACACCTTTCTATACCCACCCTACCATGGTCTTTAACTTACGTTTTTGGCAAAGACCCCAAAAGCAATTGCTACACAATTGTTCAGACCCCCATGTCTGCGGAAAAAGCGACTAAATTAGTTATACATTATTACACAAGAATTTCATTTTAAAATTAATATCCTCATTTTTTTTTATTTCCATAGATTTTTGATTCAATTCAATTAATCGGCCATCTGTGATACTACCTATTATTTACATTAACAATATATTTTTAGTTATTCTAGGTTTCTATTTATTAAAGATTTTGCTGTCTTTTATCGATATTGATTCTTAAGACTTCGATACTAATTTGTGTTTCTTGATTTCATTTGTTTTATTTGTTTCTGTTTTCGTTTAGATTTTCAAAGCTTTTATCTGTTTCATTTTTTTTCAAACTAAAAGTTCAAAACCCAAATTTTAATTATTTAAAAAAAAATTAAAAAAAAATTATTCTTTGATATTGAAGTTCTTTATGTTAACACGATTTCACTTGTTTTCTTAATTTTTTTTTTTTTTTAACAACACACTTGCTGAAATAAATTGTTAGGCAGGTAAAATATATAAGTTGTTATATATAAATATAGTCTGTTAAATATAAAAAAACTTTTAGTCGCAAGTGTACTTATCGTACAGTTTTACAGTCATTGGCAGCAACATATGTTCTCGAAGCGAGAAAAGTGCAAACAGATAACAGTTGATCGTTTTTGAACGGTGATTTTTTTGATATTTGACTTTATCTATTCAATTTTTATTCCGCTTTGTAATTGCGTTCTTTGATTTTAACTTGTTTCGGACAACGCGATAAGCATGATAACAAGCGACAGACGGATAAATAACGGACTGACTACATTGTTTTGAGCTAGTTAATTTATTTTCTTTTTTTATTTATTTATGGTTTAATGTTTTACTATTTGTTGAATTTGATTATTTGACAAACTTACCAGATACAATCCAACTTGAAGGCCTTCTTGATGGTTTGAATGGTTTTTATTTTATTTGTTTGTCTTTTTATATTAATTTGTTATTTTATCCCCTTTTTTCACTATTCTTATTATTTATAATTATTCTCGACGTTGAATTTTTCAGAACTCACTTGCTTGCCAATATTTGTGTGTGACATTTTAACAACCTTATATATTTTGGTTTTCTTTTAATTATCTCCGCAAGGTGTTGTTTTAACGTGTAGATATTTTTTTTTCTCAAATTTTATTTGATTTATGCTAAAATTCTTTTGTTGTTGTACTTTTAACTTCACAATTTTATATTTTTTTTTTTTTTCAGAAACACAAAAAAATAATTTATGTGTAAAACTTAATATTATTCGTCACAAAATTGTATATCAGAAATTTTGGGGCATGAAAATGTTTTCGTCACTAGACTTTTACCTCGTAAAGAGGTTTTTTTATGGGATATCAGAAATTTTTGAATAAGACATCAGAAATTTTGAAATTGCAATATTTTTTGACAGTATAGTTTTGTCAATTTTGTTTATTGTTTGTACAGCTAAAACAAACTGTCTGGCAACACTGGTCCCCTTTACAAACACACATGCCCAGCGCAAAAGCTATAAATACTCTTAAACTCTGGGTGCTACACTTACACTTTGCAGCTGCTGTCCTATTCCCATTCTACCTTTTTAAATA
>JBAMBJ010001365.1:0-36567 GCA_037043495.1 Drosophila recens | reverse complement strand
ATAAATCCGAAATTCCTGAAAGAAATGAACTATCATTGTTAACGCAAAGAGAAAAATGAAGAACAAGAAGACGATATCCATCGCAAAGATCAGCAAGCCAAGATTTCAATCAATGAAATTTGTAGGAAAATAATGTATCAGCTGAAGGTATCCCTTAAACGACAGTGCGACCTCTACCTGGCAGAGAATCACGCTCATATTCCTGAGTTTGCCGGATATCAACATGATCCAGACGATGTTAAACAGAAGAACTGGTTCATTCGTCATTAGATGATATCAATTACATCGCCTGAGCATGTATATCAACAGCAGAGCAAGGTGTCATACATTATCCGCATATATCGATTCGCGCAGCAGACGGCTCTACTTCAACATATCGAATAGAGAGAAATCACTTTTCCTTTTGTCATCAATCATAAAATCTTTTTATAAACACGGCAGGCCTTAGCGGCCAGTCTTGAATACACATTTTCAATAGTACGGCATTATCGAAATATGTCGATCTCATCCCGGGACAGGCCACATTCCATTGAAAGAATGGGTCAAGCTGATTAAACTGCCTCATCAAGCGGTAAATGCTCACGTGTCGGGACTCAACGAAGCTGTTGCAGCCCAAACACGGAAGCTTTGCCATTTCCGTATTGTTCCATCAGACAGGCCGCTTTTGCAAATTGACGTATCCGCCTATGTCCTTCCAAAGCTGGCAGGCGATTTGCCAGCCTGTTCCATTCAAGAATGCGCTTTATCAGGCCTGCCCGATATAAGACTCGCAGATCCATCCTTCTACAAAAGCGCGCAGATAGATGTGCTCATTGGAGCCGATGTTCTGCCTTCCATTCTTTTGAGCGGATTCCGCCCCAAAATTTGTGGCACACTCGTAGGCCAAGAGACAATTTTCGGCTGGATCCTGACAGGCCCGATTCCGTCCAATTCCAAGATTGCGATATCATCTTTCTCCACGCAAGTATCCGTCTGCACAGATCCTGCACTTGACGAACTGCTCACAAAGTTTTGGGAGGTGGAGGATCTGCCAGGAAATGTGACCGAAGAATCTGAGACCCTTTGTGAGAAGAATTTCAAGGACACAACGAGAAGAGACGATAGCGGCAGATATATTGTGACTCTGCCATTTAGGGATCCAGAAAACGTTCAATTGGGGCATTCCAGATCCATTGCTTTGGCTCAATTCATGAAGAACGAGCACCGATTGTTAAAGTCCCCACTTCTAAAACAAGAGTATGATGCCGTAATTCAAGAATACGCAGACCTGGGTCACATGACACAGGTGCGGCCCACGGCGCAAAGTACGCAGAGCTTCTATCTACCTCACCATGCCGTCTTTAAACCAGAAAGCACTACTACCAAGGTTCGGGTTGTCTTTAATGCCTCATGCAAATCTACGAATGGCCTAAGTCTGAACGACGTTTTGTATCCAGGTCCAATTCTCCAATCCGATTTGACCCTTCAGCTGTTAAAATGGCGTTTTTTCCAGTTCGTGTTCAATGCCGATATTACTAAAATGTACCGTCAAATCAATGTCGATCCGAGGCATACTCCTTTCCAACGCATTCTATTCCGTAATTCCGAAGGCAACATATGCGATTACGAACTAAACACGGTCACCTTTGGTGTCAATTGTGCGCCATTCCTGGCTCTCCGCGTCCTTAAACAATTGTCCCATGATGTGAAAGCCCAATATCCGCTTGCGAGTGCCATCATTTCACAGCACATGTATGTAGACGATGTTCTAGCTGGAGCGCATACGAAAGAGCAAGCCGTCCTGGCGATTCGTGAGCTTCGCACAGCGCTTGAATCCGCTGGTTTTCCCTTGAGGAAATGGACAGCCAACGAAAAGGGCTTGTTGATCCAAATTCCTAAGGATCATCTCCTACGAGCTGACTTTTTAGAGATCGAAGAAGCCAGCATCGCGAAGACTCTAGGCATCCGATGGCAAGCACATACTGACGAATTTCTTTTCGCCCCTTCTGAGCTATCGTCGAAAACGTCATTTAGTAAGCGTGAGGTCCTTTCGCAGATCGCCCGTTTGTTCGATCCAGCAGGTTGGTTGGCACCGGTAATCGTCCAAGCCAAGATTTTTATGCAAGAAATCTGGCTTCATGATCTCGCTTGGGACGACAACTTGCCAGATCAACTAGTTCGGCGATGGCTCGACTTTCTCGAGAACTATCCTCTTCTCGGAGAGATACGTATTCCAAGGTGGATCCAGTTCCGTCCAAAGGCAAAGGTCCAATTCCACGGCTTTTGCGATGCTTCACAGTGTGCTTATGGGGCAGCGCTTTACGTGCGAATTGATATGAATGGACAGGTCTCTAGCCATCTTCTGACATCCAAGACCAGAGTTGCTCCAGTCAAAACTGTTTCCTTGCCTCGGTTAGAGCTATGCGGCGCCGTTCTCCTCGCTGAACTGGCATCTGTCCGAATTCCACAGCTGTTTGACCAAGACGTCGAAACGTATTATTGGACAGACTCTACAATCGTGCTCGCTTGGTTGAGCAAGCCCCCATGCAAATGGACTACCTTTGTCGCGAACCGCGTGGCAAAGATCACTCGATCTACCGGTTCACCGGACAACTGGTCGCATGTTCGCTCCGAACAGAATCCAGCTGATTTGGCCAGTCGAGGAGTGACCCCAACCGAGCTCATCAATAGCTCATTGTGGTGGCACGGACCGGAATGGTTGTTGTGTTCACCGGACCAGTGGCCCGCTTCAAATGCAGAAGTCCCTGATTCAATCCCTGAGCAACGCGCTGTCAAATGCAATGTTGCACAACTGCCCTCCTGTGATATTTTCGATCGATTTTCCAAATTCAATAAAGCGCTAAGGATCACAGCTTATGTTTTGCGTTTCATCAAGCGCTCCCGAAAATTAAGTACCGGCTTTCCAGCTGAGCTTTCCAATCACGAACTTTCCGATGCCCATGACTTATTCCTTCGTTACACCCAGATGAAAGAGTTCCCAAATGAATATCGCTGCTTGCGAGACAAGAAGCCAGTGGCACGGTCAAGCAATATCCTTAACCTGAATCCGTACCTAGACCAGAACGGCATACTCCGGTCTTGTGGACGTCTGAAAGCGTCAGAATCCCTAAGCTACGATGAGAGACATCCTATTCTACTCCCGTATAATTGCCATTTTACACGTCTTTTAGCTCATTTCGTCCATGCGATTTCCCTTCATGGAGGGAATCAGTTAATGATGAGGCTCATCCGAGCCAAATATTGGATTCCCAAATTGAAAACTCTCCTCAAGTCCATCGTACGTTCCTGCAGGGTGTGCATTGTACACCGGAAGAAACTTCAAATACAGATGATGGGGGACCTGCCAACAGAAAGGGCCACGTTCTCGAGACCCTTCTATCACACGGGTGTTGATTTTGCAGGTCCATTCGATATAAAGAATTACACAGGCCGAGCGTGCCTCATCACCAAGGGTTACGTCTGTGTCTTTGTGTGCTTTAGCACCAAGGCCATCCACTTGGAACCCACTTCCGATTTAACTTCTGAAAAGTTTCTAGCTGCCTTCGCGAGGTTCGTAGCAAGGCGAGGCTGTCCATACCGTATGTATTCCGACAACGGTAAAAACTTCGTAGGTGCATCAAAGATTTTGACACGCGAGTTCCTAGAAGCGACTAAGACTGTCCTCATTTCTAAGTTCGCCCATCACAGGCTGTCATGGCACTTTAATCCTCCGGGCGCTCCACATATGGGCGGTCTATGGGAAGCGGGAGTGAAAAGTTTTAAGACTTTATTCTACAAGTCGACATCCGCCTCAAAATATACGTTCGAAGAATTCGCAACCTTGCTGAGTAAAGTTGAGTCCTGCCTAAATTCCAGACCCATCTCTCCGATGTCAGAAGATCCCACGGATCTTTTGGCACTCACTCCTGGGCATTTTCTAATTGGTAGCCCTCTCCTTTCCATAGCGGAACCTGAGATCAACGAGCCCGCCATGTCCATAATAAACCGATGGCAGCGGTTAAAGGCGATCAATCAGCAATTCTGCCTTCGCTGGCGAGAAGAATATTTGAAGGAGTTGCATAAGCGCAATAAATGGCAATTTCCCGACAGAAACCTCCAAGTTGGTGACTTAGTTATCGTCAAGGAAGATAACCTCCCCTCTAACGAATGGCGTCTCGGACGCGTTCTGGCCGTCTATCCCGGAGCTGACGACAAGGTCCGCGTAGTCGATGTCCAGACTTCCCACGGAATTGTCAAACGGCCAATAGTTAAGCTATTGTTCCTTCCGGTCGACCCAAACACCCCTAAGCAACAGTAATTGTTTAGCTATAATACATTTAATAATTCCAGCATTTCTATTTCCAGCACATTTCACATTACAATCATAATGGCACCCCGCAGGTCTCACGCCCAAACGCTGGAAGACAGACGTACTCGAGGAACTGCGTCCTTCCGTTGCCGAGTCTGTCGCGGTATCCATCCGCTGCGCCAGTGCAACCGTTTCCTGCGGCTCACGGCAGAAAAGCGGCTCCGTGCAGTACTGCTCAACAAATATTGCGCAAACTGCCTCGCGCATCAGCACTCCGGGCCATCCTGCCGAAGTCGTGACAGATGTCGCATCTGCCGTCAGCCACACCACACTCTGCTGCACTTCCACGAGGCAAATCGTTCCGCCACTCCACGCTCTCGGCCTCAGTCCAACTCTCGGCCTCTTTCCGAGTCTCGGCCTCACTCCAACTCTCGGACTCTCTCCAACTCCCGGTCTCCCTCCAGAGATCCGCCTACGTTGACGTCACTGCTCCAGCTGAAGAGTGTAAACGTGCTGCCCACTGCGTTAGTGCGTATCCACAATGGAGAGAAGACGTTCGATTTGAGGGCGCTTATCGATCCATGTGCAGCAGTAAGCAGGATCAATGCCTCCCTCGCGCTTACACTCAAGCTGCGGCATATCAGCGTAGGTGAGGATCGGGTGTGTTCGGCAATCGTGAGTCCAGTCACAAGTGCTGAGCCTAACTTCGAGGCTGTCTTCAAAATGGAACCGGATCTTCAATTCCGGACTCCTCTGCGTGCGCTGGGGGATGGAGTGCGTGAACGCTTTCAGACCTTAGCGCTCGCAGACGATCATTTCCATCGGCCGTGCACTGTCGCCATGGTACTGGGTTCAGATGTCTATCCAAACATCATTCGCGAGGGCTTCATGCCCAGCCAAGGTGGCCTTCCAATCGCCCAAAGCACCATCTTCGGATGGATCCTGTCCGGGCCATGCAGCATTTGATTACGCGCCCCCCTCTCTCAGTTTTCTTGCCACTCCGTGCAAAGGGGGGGAGAATGTTTGAGTCGCTACATTGTGCGGCTCAAACTTGATGTTTCATTCCAGCGTTTACATATCCTGCATATCCTAAGTCTAAGCTTAAGTTGAAAATAATCGAAATTGTATAAAAAATGAATCGAATTGCAACTCACATGTACATACATTTAGCATAGTCATTGAATTATTCGAGTCAAGAGAAGACGTCAATTAAAGTGAATTCGTTTAAAGTTAAAAAATTGGCTTGTCTTTTCCTATTAAATATCTCGAACTTCTGCCCTCCGACGAAACACATTTTTCCACATCTGTCAAGTGCGAAAGTTAAAGAAGGCGTCTTCGCAGGCCCCGAAATTAAAAAGTTGCTGAAAGACGAGCATTTTTAAAAACTTTTGTCAACAGTTGAAGCTGCAGCCTGGAATTCATTCAAGCTGGTTGTTGCCATGTAACGGACCGCTTGTAGCTTTTAATGGCGCCGCCGGAAAGTATGCACCACCATTTTGTAAAACAGCTGACCCTTAGAGTATGCAACAAAAAAATGAGAAAGCGCAACTCAGCCGAATTGGCTTATTTCTATAATTGTAATTGTAATTTTTCTGGGTAGTAGAACTAGCAAATATTCATTGAAATTAGAAAATATTACTAAGAACAGAACTGTATAAGTTGCTAAAATGGTCTCGGTTGCTGTATCTTGTTTGTCAGGTTTTAGCCAAACTCCTAAATTACGCCACCTATTGGTGAGAATTCCTTAGCTGAATTGGCAACAAAGGCGAGGGTGCAGTCAGCTGCTTAGGCTCAAAGCGGACATTCGTTGGAAGTGGGCGAATATGAGGAAAGGGATTTCCGCAAAATTATGCCCCTAACCCAAAAATATGTTAGACAGTCTTTCTTTCTCCTCTTGAATCTCAAGGCAACAAGTTGTGTGCGCGCTCTACTCGCTGAAAATTTTTTTTTTGCAAGTTGGCAATTAGTAAAGTCAGTGCAGTGGAAACTATAATAAAATTAATTTTTTTTGACAACCAGAAAGAAGGGTGAGTTTTCAACCCACTTCTATATCATTTTAAGTGAAATTATAATTTAAAAATTTTCTTTATGGTTAGAAGCCGATACTTAGATACGCCCTTTTCAAGTCGGAGAAAGAAAAAAATCCTCAGATGGTGCCGTTTCTAAAATATAGGTACTTACATCTACTAGTTTTTTTTATCTGTAATTTTGTTTTTGATCGACGATCTCTGATGAATAGACAATTATTTAAAATTTATTTTCTTTTGTTTTTTTTTCTTCTCTCATCAGAATCGGCACTTAGTGTTAAATTAAGTTAATTTTCCTTAATTAAATAAGAGCCGGAAAATATGCTTGGTTAAAATTAAATTTGCATTTAATTTACTCAAAAAGGCACATATAAAACGGCCAACAACAAAAAGCTCTATAAAGCTACCAAGCACACACACACACACTCATGCAGCGAAGGCCTCTGCTTGCCAGTCTAAGTCGAGCTTAGAATACGGACGGGCGGAAGAAAATCGAATCGGCGAGTCGGAAGTGAAATTGTTGATTTTTCTTTCCCATTGCGGAACGGAAAACTAATTCGAAGCCGAAAACGGAAAAACTGGACCGTTTTCCGATCAGTGTGTGCTGTGTTCTTTTTGTGTTTTTTTTCCTCACATCAACGTCGTCTAACCTTTTCTTTTGGCCCAGACAACAAAAGAGAGGAGAGAAATCTCTATTTGGCCGACTCTGTCAAAAACATTCGTCATATGCTGTTTAGTTATTAATATTGTTAGTTTAAGTGAAACTTTGTTTCTCTCGTTGGTTAATTAATATTAATGTTAAGTGTTTCAAGTAATTATTGAAGTCGCGAGAGGTTGTGGCAACATACAAAGAGAATATCAAATTACATAGCCCAACCGCGATATGAGAAATTATTAGTGCGAAAATTAATTCCCCTTTTTGCTAAAAGAAAAGAAAATTCGATCAAAGACCTGTGAAAGAATCAAATAATTTCATATTTATTTATTGTGCATTTGATTGTTTTTGCTGTTTGCTTTTTCTGCTTTTTCTTTTGTATTTTGTTTTTGCGTGCCATAGCTATGAGCTTTTGACCATCAGCCCATAGAGCTTTTGCACGTGGGTTGTGTATCTCTTTTTTCTTTCCCACAGCCACAGCAACCAACACAACGAAAGATCTTTCTGTGTGGGCGTATAACACAAGCTGTCTCTGTCACTCATGTAAGTCAAAGCCGACGTAGAGTAAAAGCTTCTCTTTTGCCTGCGATAATGTAAGTTGAGCATCGGCCGCTCTTGATATCGCGCGTAAGAAGCAAAGAGAGAGACGAGTAAAAGCTTCACTTTTACTCTCTTAAGTCAAGTGCCTTGACCTATATTTCGGCAAGCACAAGCAATGCAAACGATCAGCTGTTTGCACAATTAAAAGCAAATACATTAAAGCACAAAGTAAATACTATCTTGCTGCCTGAAAAGGCTTAATTTTATTTAAATCATTTTCTCGCGGGATTCAAAATTAATTTTCGTATTTAGCTCTATCGTATCTTACTCATAATTATTATAAATAATTATTATTATAAAATATTTATATGCATGCTCATATTTATTAATTTTTATATGATAATTGTATCTTAATCTATAATAGCCCTCATTTACAGCAGCTCATAGATACTTGCAAATGTTTTGTTATTAAGTCTGTCTGTCGCAATGTTCTTTTCTTTTGTTAAGATTATAAATATAACTATGTTCGCCTAAATTCTGAATTATTTTTCTGGAGCCATGCTTTTCCGAGAGGAGGGGAGGTAGCCAATCCAAAGCTATTTTTGGGATCCTGACCTAACTGTTTAATTGGTTAAACACAGGATCATGGTAGGGAGGGCGAGTGCATCAAACACCAATGCACAGATAACAAATAGCCCAATTTTCTTTTGTCCTTAATCTGTTGTTTCCTTTCGCTATCTTACTCTTTCCTGTGCTACTCCTAGTTTCCCTCCTATTTCCCCAGTTTTGTAAAAATAGTATGCGATCTCTTAATGAAGTATGATATAATAAAATGGAGCAATGTAACCGACGGTTAAAACAACAACCCACTCTCATGTCGTTGAGCAATAGCTGTGGAAGCAAGCGCATACTCCGGTCCTGGATTATCACCCCCAACCGCTCTCAACAAAAAGCGATCGTTATTCGTTACAGTACTTATATTATTATTATATTTTATTTGGCGCCCGAACGTGAGGCCGAATCGAGATTTAGATTTGGATATGTTAGTTATTTGAACTAAACTCGTTTTGCGCTGAGGTATTAATTTATTCTCATCGAGTCAATATCATCCAGTGACTTATATCCTAACCCAATTCCTACTCCCAAGCCCACTTGTCCTTAGCTAAAAACTAGTAGTTTGTTGAGAACTCACAGATTCAAAATATCTGTGAGAACCAAGCTAGAAAAGGTTTTAGTTAACACGCTACTGTGAGATTTCCAGGAATTATACTAGCTTCTACATAGCTGTATAACCGGAATCTACTTACACATAGGCGTTAATTTTGTGCAGGAAATAATGTCCGTCAAAAGGCTAAATTGCTTTTTTGTTGGCGCTGCAAAAAGCATAATGCGCAGGTCAACATTGGCAGATTTGGTTATTTTGATATTTGTAATAGGTTTGATTGTACTATCTCTGATATTGTGGACTATTACCAACTAAGTCAGGCGCTAAGCTGCCAAATCTTGGTCAGGAATAATAGCTACAGACAAATATTGGTGGTAAAGACAATTAAAGTTTAACTTTTCCATTTCTTCTCTTCTCATATCTTCTCTTCTTTTCCCTTCATTAATTAATTTTTCGAATCAGGCAACTTCAGGTCGTTCCTGGAACATGTTCGTGGCCCAGAGCTACGTTCATGCCGGTCAATCTGAAGCTGACGCATTCCCTACAGTTTTTTTTGTTACTCTTCATTTTCTTTGAGGTCGAAAGAAATAGATTATTGGCTATTTCAATCTCTTTAAGGTTTTGCATGGTTTCCAGAAAATAATTAATTGGGAACTTTTGTTTTGTGGTATTTCTGTTAGTATTGAATTTATTTCATATCAACATCGCAACGTTATTTAATTTTTATAAAAGCATAGGTCGAAATAGAGTACCTTTTTAGGAAAAAGAAGTATTCAAACTATCATGTCAGTTACTAGAAGTCCAAGAACAAATCCAGTGCACAGAAACAATCCAGACACTATTTGTTGCGTGTGTACGAAAGAAGTCGGCTCAACTGCTGACGACTAGGTGTAATCACTTCTTTCATCACGCGTGCTTTAATACACGCACGAGTAACAAAGATTTTTGTCCAGTGTGTCGAACGTCCCTTAGCCGAACTGACGTTAACTTGGCAGAGGAACTAGAAGCTGCCCAACCAAGTTCAAAAGTTTTAAAAATGCCACCAATCACAACCAGAGCGCAGTCAAAGGGACCTGCATCAAGTGTTGCAGCAAGCACGAGCGCTCAAGCTGTTGCTATGCAGGGGCAAGGGGCCCGTTCGCAATCAGAGAGAGAGAGAGCAACAAGGACAATTAACTCAATCAGTACCAAATCCAGAAATGCCGAATCAAACAGAGCAAGGTAGTAATATGGATACCAGATCACCTGTAGATCAGAACGCTCTAGCCAGTGTCTTACAACAAGACATTAGTAATGCATTGGCTTCAGCATTAGCTCAACAAATGCAATTGCTGGCCCAAACAATAGAAACTGGCTTCCAACGAATGACGTTAGCTTCTGCTGCCCATTCTGAAGCCTCTCGACCTGTGGATAGATCGTCTCCACCAGAGCAGCAGCATCAAAGTTTCGAGCAGTTATTTGGCGTTAACAATCGGCCAAACTTTGAAACAAATCAAGATGCACCACCAATAGTTAGTTCTCCTTTTGGTTCCCAGCAAAACAGTCAGTTGAGGCCCGACAGAATCAGTCAAATAATATTTAACTGGAAATTGCGTTTCTCAGGGCAATCCAAAGTTTCCATAGATGACTTTCTCTTTCGAGAAGCTCTCACGATGCAGACGCTAGACGGCAACTTTGAGTTGTTATCTCGCTATGCTAGCAATTTATTCGAAGGTAGTGGTAGCGAATGGTACTGGCGGTATCATAAGAGCGTCCCAGTAGTATGTTGGTCAGATTTACGCAAAGCATTAAAAGCGCAATTCAAAGACGGTCGGACGGACCATGAGATACGCACCGCTATTACTCAGCGAAAGCAAAAAGTCCATGAACCTTTTGACCAGTTTTATGAGGCGATAGTAGCTATAGCAGATAGGCTAGTACACCCAATGAGTGAACAAGCCTTGCTCGAGGTACTAAGAGCAAATCTGTTGCCTGATATTCAACATGAAATTCTCCACGTACCAATAAATAACATTGTTCAGCTGCGGCATGTAGTTTGTACTCGCGAACGTTTTATTAAAACCATAGCCCCGAATAGCTCTTCTACTCCCCGTGTTGTGGCTAGACGCCATATTAGCGAAGTCACTGTGCAAACCGGCAACGACAGCGATTCGAAGGAAGAAGAGTCCGTCAATCTAGATATTGAAGCGCTGACTTTGTCCTGCTGGAATTGTGGAAAAAACGGCCATCGTTACCAAGACTGTGTAGCGGAAAGAACTATATTTTGCTATGGTTGTGGCAAGCGTGACACATACAGGCCATCTTGCCCAAAATGTGGCTCAAAAAACGATCGGCAGCGTGCACCTTTACACAGTGCACGCAAACTGATTACCAGAGCGACGAACACAGAGTAATTGAGCATGAAGCAAATCAACTCCTTACTCCCCCTGACAGTTCCCAAAACTCAGCCTTACCATTGCCAGAGCGTGCGCAGCACCTGATTATAGAAAAGAATAGAGATCAGAAACGCCAAACAGCTCATTGGCAACAACAAAAAGAATTGAAAAAAGCAGTTTTATCCTCCGTTATTAGCAACTATGGTGATCTTCGACCTTATGCCAAGATAACACTACTTGGAAAAGTAATCAGTGGACTCATGGACACTGGCGCTTCCATAAGTTGCATTGGGGGAAAATTTGCTCATGAACTGATTGAAAATAAGACGGATTCTAAACCATTAAAGGCCAATATAAACACAGCAGACGGCCAATGTCAGAATATAATAGGTGTAATTAAAACTGATGTCAATTTTAGAGGTGTGTCGAAAAGCTCATCCTTTTATTTAGTTCCCAGCTTAGCACAATCGTTGTATTTAGGCATAGATTTTTGGAGAAGTTTTGATCTTTTACCTTTATTTCTTCTGAACATTCTTGTTTAATATCCAGCATAGACTTTACGGATCCTTTACAAATTCCTATAGACGAACAGCAAAAAAAGGAATTAATTGAAACAGCATCGAAGTTTCCGTCTTTTGCCGAAAAAGGATTGGGGAAGACAGGTTTAATATATCATGATATTGAAGTTACAGAATGCAGTCCGATTAAACAACGCCATTATGCAGTGTCGCCTGCAGTAGAAAAGCTAATGTATCAGGAGTTAGACCGCATGTTAGCTCTCGGCGTAATTGAGGAATCGAATAGCCCATGGAGCTCCCCTGTTGTGCTGGTGCAGAAACCTGGAAAGGTTCGATTGTGCATAGATTGCAGGAAAGTAAATAATGTTACTGTGAAAAACGCCTATCCAATGCCTCTGATAGATGGGATTCTGAGTAGATTGCCAAAAGCGGAGTTCATTACGAGCATCGATTTGAAAGATGCATACTGGCAAATCCCTCTAACAGAAACAGCTAAGGAGAAAACGGCTTTCACTGTTCCTGGCCGGCCTCTCTATCAGTTTACGGTGATGCCGTTTGGTCTTTCAAATGCACCTCAGACAATGTCCAAACTCATGGATAAGGTTATACCGCCATCGCTCCGAAATGAGGTATTTATATATCTCGACGATTTGTTGGTGATCTCTGAGTCATTTGAAAAACATATGATAGTTCTAAAAGCTTTAGCCGAAAGACTTTCCCAAGCTGGACTAACTATCAATGTCCAGAAGAGTAAATTCTGTTTAAAGGAAGTTAAATATCTACCACAAGTTCATAAAAAACTATGCTGGCATTGCTGCAGCTATATCGGATACACTGAAGAAGAGAAAAAAATTCGTGTGGACCGAAGAAGCGCAAAAGGCTTTCGAAAACTTAAAGGATCAATTTTGTAATGCTCCCGTGCTACACAGCCCCAACTTTTCCATTCCCTTTGCAATTCATTGCGATGCAAGCCATACTGGTGTTGGAGGCGTGCTGATGCAAACTGACAGCGAGGGCAATGATGTGCCCATAGCGTTTATGTCTCGCAAACTAAATAGTTGCCAAAGAAACTATTCGGTAACTGAGAAAGAATGCTTGGCGGCCATAATGTGTGTAAAGAAATTCCGAGCGTATGTAGAGGGCCATGAATTTTCAATTCATACCGACCATGCTTCACTAAAATGGCTAATGTCACAGACAGATTTAAACTCCAGATTGGCAAGATGGGCCCTAAAACTTCAAGGATTCTCCTTTAAAATATTCCATCGCAAAGGTAGTCAGAACGTTGTTCCTGATGCGTTGTCCCGAGTACATTCTGAAGACTTATCAGCTCTTAGCAAAAACAGTATAATTGACTTAAATGCTGAACAATTTAATTCCATCGAGTATCAGAAACTTCGCACATGAGCCAGTTTTAAAATTTCTGGAACAAGATCTTTTGGTATCGCACTGATGCGAATCAAATGCAGACGCCTGATATAAAAGTGATTGACAATTACATTTATCGTCGCGCTGAGCACTCGCCAAGTGAACAAATCGCAGATGACTCATATTGGAAATTATGGATACCAAAAGATCTTGTTCCAGAAATTTTAAAACTGGCTCATGAAGATCCTTTGGCAGCACATAGTGGTATAAACAAAACCTTAGAAAAAATTCGTCGGTATTTTTACTGGCCGAATTTAGTTAGCGACGTTAAGTCTTATATTAATAAATGTGGTATTTGTAAGTGTAGTAAGCACCCAAATCGTGTGCTTCGACCCCCATTGAAAGCGACATCAGAAACAAATAGAGTTTTTCAAAAATTGTATGTAGATTTTCTAGGCCCATATCCACGAAGCAAAGCAGGAAACATAGGAATATTTATAGTTTTAGACCACTTATCAAAATTCCCTTTTTTAAAGACAGTGAAAAAATTTACAACCGACGCAATCATCAGCTTTCTAGAGCAGGACATTTTTCATACTTTCGGGGTGCCAGAAGTGGTAGTATCGGACAATGGAGTTCAGTTTAAGTCACATCAGTTTAATGCTCTGTTGCAAAATTATAATGTGCAGCACGCTTATACTGCAGTATATGCACCACAGGCAAATGCGTCTGAACGTGTTAACCGCTCGGTGATCGCTGCAATAAAGGCATATATAAATCCAGATCAGACCAACTGGGATGCACATCTCAGCCACATATGTTGTGCGTTGAGGTCCTGTACCCATTCGGCCGTAAATGACAGTCCGTATCGGGTCACTTTGGACAACACATGATTACAGACGGGAAAACGTATACGTTGCTGCGAAAGCTACAGCAGTTAGAAGACCGAACTGTAAACTTTAACAGAGAAGACTCGTTTGACCTCATTAGGAAAACGGCACAGAAATCAATACAACAGCAGCATCAACGCAACGAGAAGACCTATAATTTGCGAAGTCGCGATGTTGACTATAAGCCGGGACAAGAGGTGTATCGGCGAAACTTTCAAAAGAGCAATTTTGTCAAAGGGTTCAGCGCAAAGTTAGCTCCAGTATTTGTCAAAGCCAGAGTTAGAAAGAAATTTGGCAGTAGTTATTATGAGTTAGAAGATTTGCAAGGCAGGTTAGTGGGAAAGTTTTACGCAAAAGATATTAAACAGTGAATATCCTATACAGTGCTCCAAGCGGGTATCCCACTTTGTCGCTTTCACCGACTAAGTGTGATTTTGGCAGGGGGGTGTGTAACAGACCGCTTGTAGCTTTTAATGGAGCCGCCGGAAATTATGCACCACCATTTTGAAAATCAACTGACCCCTAACGTA
This sequence comes from Drosophila recens, assembly GCA_037043495.1. Classification (NCBI taxonomy): domain Eukaryota; kingdom Metazoa; phylum Arthropoda; class Insecta; order Diptera; family Drosophilidae; genus Drosophila; species Drosophila recens. The sequence goes on along the minus strand of JBAMBJ010001365.1, from coordinate 22,211 downwards.
TGCAACAAAAAGGATAAAGCGCAGTCGAATGTGGTTATTTCTAATATTGTAATTTTCCGTCCATTAGAACTAACAAATATTCATTTAAAATAATATATATATTTGCATTATAGATAGGTATTAGCTTCTAAAATGATTTCTTTTGCTTCGTCTTGTTCACCATAATTTGTAGAAAAATTTAAATGGCGCCACCTATTGGTGAAAAATCCTTAGCTGAATTGGCAACAAAGGCGAGGGTGCAGTCAGCTGCTTTGGCTCAAATCGGACATTCGTTGGAAGTGGGCGAATATGAGGAACGAGATTTCCGCAAAACTATGGCCCTAACCCAAAAATGATGGTAGACAGTCTTTCTTTCTCCTCTTGAATCTCAAAGCAACAAGTTGTGTGCGCGTTCTAATCGCTGACAATTTTTTTTTGCAAGTTGGCAATTAGTAAAGTCAGTGCAGTGGAAACTATAATAAAACTAATTTTTTTTGACAACCAGAAAGAAGGGTGAGTTTTCAACCCACTTCTATATCATTTTAAGTGAAATTATAATTTAAAAATTTTCTTTATGGTTAGAAGCCGATACGTAGATACGCCCTTTTCAAGTCGGAGAAAGAAAAAAATCCTCAGATAGTGCCGTTTCTTAAATATAGGTACTTATATCTACTAGTTTTTTTATCTTTAATTTTCTTTTTTGATCGACGATCTCTGATGAATAGACAATTATTAAAAATTTATTTTCTTTTGTTTTTTTTCTTCTCTCATCAGAATCGGCACTTAGTGTTAAATTAAGTTAATTTTCCTTAATTAAATAAGAGCCGGAAAATATGCTTGATTAAAATTAAATTTGCATTTAATTTACTCAAAAAGGCACATATAAAACGGCCAAGAACAAAAAGCTCTATAAAGCTACCAAGCACACACACACACACGCATGCAGCGAAGGCCTCTGCATGCCAGTCTAAGTCGAGCTTAGAATACGGACGGGCGGAAGAAAATCGAATCGGCGAGTCGGAAGTGAAATTGTTGATTTTTCTTTCCCATTGCGGAACGGAAATCTAAATCGAAGCCGAAAACGAAAAACTGGACCGTTTTCCGATCAGTGTGTGCTGTGTTCTTTTTGTGTTTTTTTTTCCTCACATCAACGTCGTCTTTTGGCCCAGACAACAAAAGAGAGGAGAGAAATCTCTATTTGGCCGACTCTGTCAAAAACATTCGTCATATGCTGTTTAGTTATTAATATTGTTAGTTTAAGTGAATCTTTGTTTCTCTCGTTGGTTAATTAATATTAATGTTAAGTGTTTCAAGTAATTATTGAAGTCGCGAGAAGTTGTGGCAACATACAAAGAGAATATCAAATTACATAGCCCAACCGCGATATGAGAAATTATTAGTGCGAAAATTAATTTCCCTTTTGACTAAAAGAAAAGAAAATTCGATCAAGACCTGTGAAAGAATCAAATAATTTCATATTTATTTATTGTGCATTTGATTGTTTTTGATTTTGCTTTTTCTGCTTTTTCTTTTGTATTTTGTTTTTGCGTGCCATAGCTATGAGCTTTTGAACATCAGCCCATAGAGCTTTTGCACGTGGGTCGTATATCTCTTTTTTCTTTCTCACAGCCACAGCAACCAACACAACGAAAGATCTTTCTGCGTGGGCGTATAACGCAAGCTGTCTCTGTCACTCATGTAAGTCAAAGCCTACGCAGAGTAAAAGCTTCTCTTTTGCCTGCGATAATGTAAGTTGAGCGATCGGCCGCTCTTGTATATCGCGCGTAAGAAGCAAAGAGAGAGACGAGTAAAAGCTTCACTTTTACTCTCTTAAGTCAAGTGCCTTGACCTATATTTCGGCAAGCACAAGCAATGCAAGCGATCAGCTGTTTTGCGCAATTAAAATCAAATACACTAATGCGCTAATTAAAGGCTTAACAGCTGCTTGATAAATGTTTCATTTTATCAAAATCACTGTCTCGCGGGATTCAAAAATTAATTTTCGTAATTATTATCTTTTTGTATATTACCACCCATAGTATATATACTACTGTGGGCAAAAAGTACCGGGAATTTTAAATATAAAAAATTTTGGGATTCCAATCGGAAAAAATGTTTGTACTTTTAGGTTGGCACTACTATCATTAACATCTGTGCAAAATTATGCGTTAAAATATTCATTAGTGAATAAGTTACGATTAGTTTTGTACGACGCCAAATGTGCATTTGGCGATTTTGATTGAATCTCCTCAATCGACCCGAAGCGATGTCCTCGGAGAGGTCTTTTGAGCTTAGAAAATAGCCAGAAGTCACACAAAGATAAATCAGGCGAAAAAAGTAGCTGCGGGACAATTTTGGTCGAGTTAGAACACATAGAACAGGGGCAGTATGAGAGGGCGCATTATCATGTTGCAAGAACCATGAGTTGGCAGCCCATAGTTCTGGCCTCTTTTTACGCATAGCTTCGCGCAAACGACGCATATCGCTCAAAAAATATTCCTTGTTAACAGTTTGGTCGGTCGGAAGGAATTCATAATGAACTACAACACGATAATCCAAAAAAACTGTCAACATGACCTTGCCATGTCAACATGACCTTTCCATGTCGTAAGCGTAGATCCAAGTCTCATCGCCCGTAATAATGCGTTTTATAATATCCTGATAGTCAGAAAACATTGTTTCACACACTTCCACGCGGAGCTTTTTTCGATGAAATTGACCGTTTTTTGGCACAAAAATCGCCAAATGCACATTTGGCGTCGTACAAAACTAATCGTAACTTAAACACTAATGAATATTTTAACGTATAATTTTGCACAGATGTTAATGATAGTAGTGCCAACCTAAAAGTACAAACATTTTTTCCGATTGGAATCCCAAAATTTTTTAAATTTAAAATTCCCGGTACTTTTTGCCCACAGTAGTATACCCAACTTATCATTATTATATAAAATAATTGTATGCAGGATCATATTTAATTTAATTTTTATATTATAATTATATATTTACATTTACATTACTAGCCCTCATTTACTGCAGCTCATAAAAACTTGCAAATGTATTGTTACTAAGTTTTCCTGTCTTTTGTTTTCCATCGATATGTGTTGCATTATTAAGGTCATAAATATAGATATGTTCGCTTAAATTCTGCATTATTTTTCTGGAGCCATGCATTTCCGAGAGGAGGGGAGGTAGCCAAACCAAGGCTATTATTGGGATCCTGCCTTACATTTTTTATTGGCTAAATACAGGATCATGGCAGGGAGGGCAGGTGCATCTAACACCAATGCACCGCTAAGAAGTAGCCCAATTTTCTTTTGTCCTTAATCTTCACTTCCTTCACTATCTTATTGTCTCCTGTACTTTTCCTAGTTTCCCTCCTATTTCCCCAGTTTTGTAAAAATAGTATGCGATCTTTTAATAAAGTATAATATGATGAATTGGAGCAATGTATCCGACGGTTAAAACAATAACCCACTCTCATGTCGTTGAGCGATAGCTGTGGAAGCAAGCGCATACTCCGTTCCTGGATTACACCACCCACCCGCTCTCAACAAAAGCGATCGTTATTCGTTACAGCCAATTTCCTTGGAAACAATAAAAGTCCAAATTACAAGAATATTGTTGACGATTTATTAAAGAATTTCGATGCAATGAGTAAGTATTCCTTTTTTTAAAATATGATTCTTTGTTGCTGTTCATTGTCATATATTAGATATTTATTTAACATTTATATCGGCAGAAGTACACATGTCATTAAAAATTCACTTCCTCCACTCACACTTGGATTTTTTTCCGGACAATTTGGGTGACTTAAGTGACGAGCACGGAGAACGTTTTCACCAACAAATGAAGGCCATGGAGCGACGGTATAACGGCTTTTGGGATGCAGCCATGATGGGCGACTACATTTGGTCCCTCATACGAGAAACGGACTACGAATACAACAAAAGGCAAAGAAGGAGTCACAATTTTTTTTTTAAGCCAAAAAGTATGCCATAAAAAGCTTTGCAATCATTAAGAGTATGCAATAAAAAAACATTAAAATCATTAAGCAATTCTTTCACTATATAGCGTATTACTCCGCGATTTATCCATAGATTCTCAAAAGCAATAGCCCATTTTCTTCGTAACAGTGTCGGCTATACGTTAAACTCTTAGAAATAATTTTACCTTGGCGATATCTATTTTTTTCTAGGGCAATTTGTGAGCCGTGGAGACCCAAAATTCACAAAAAAACCGGATTTTGACAGAGAGTAATAAAGAGATTAGTTGCCTTTAATTTGAGTACTCTTTTGACCACATCGGTTAATTGGATCTCGTGGTATACTCTAAAATGTGAGAGCAACTTTGAAAACTTGGAAAAACATGAATATTTCGAAAACTCTTCCATAAAAAAACGCGGCCAATCTTTCTCAATTTATTACTAATTCTTCTTCTGTACAATTTCTGAATACTTCACTTATTTCTTACTTATCTAGCTTATAGTTAATTTATAGTTTAGTTTAATGTTGTTTAATACAATGTTTGTCCGTCTTTGTCCGCGCGTCAACAAGCCCGTGCTTGGTGTCGTTTGGGCCACTTGAATGTACTGCCCGCTTAGTACATCAACGTCCAAATAAATGAAAAAACAAATAAATGCTAAAGACATGATCAATGAAGAAGAAGCATATCGTTATATTGCAAAGTATCACAAAAACGAAACTGGACATGCAGGGATTAATGAAAATTACCATGGTTTAAAATACCTTATTTATATAAAAAACCTTAAGACACTTATTCACAAATATATCAACAATTGTGATGTGTGCAATCGAGTAAAATACGATAGGAAACCTTTAAAGCCCAAGTTCCATCTAACAGAAACCCCTAGTGACATAAATCATATTGTTCACATAGATACATTTACATTTTTAAAAAACAATTTCTTAACAATAATAGATAAATTCTCAAAATTCGCCATAGCTTTACCATTAGAAAATAGAAATAGTATAACCCTAGTAGAAAAATTGAGGCAATTTATTTCAATTAAAGGCCCTCCACGGAAAATAATAGCAGATAATGAGTTTAATTGTGTAAATGTCAAAGAATTTCTTAGAACAGAAAACATTGAGGTACATTTTACTAAGCCTAATAGTCATACGGGTAACTCAGACATAGAACGCTTTCATAATACATTGTGTGAAAGACTAAGAGTAGCTGAACTCGAGAACAAAGCATTATCAATGCAGGAAAAAATGTTCAAATGCGTAGAATATTATAATAAATCTTTTCACTCAGCAATAAATGAGAAACCAATAGATATAGATAACAGAAAAGTAAAGGTAGAAATTGTTCAGGATCGCCTGAATAACATAAAACTGAAAAATATTGTCAAAAGAAACGAAAATAGAGAGAATGTCCCTATAGAACACGATGAAGGCTACGTGAAAAATTATGTAGCAGTACGCCATAAAAACGCTCCCAAATATAGAAAGCTAAAATTAGAAAATATTCATAAATCTAATATTAAAAGAAGAAATAAATTTGCAGAACAATTGGATATTACTACTTTTGATGACAACAATCATACTACAGGGAACAACGGCAACTCTAACAATTCAACCAATACTTGAAAGAAACGGTTACGTCGATATAAGTACTCAATCTGTGGATATTGTAACAACATCAAATTTCATAATTCATACAATAGATCCTAGAGAAATCCTATATTTAATTAATAATATGACCTATAATGCTAATATTCTTAGTAAAACGCAACGTGAATTGATTAGTAATGAACTGATAATACTTAAAACAAAAATAAGAACGTTAATTCCCAAATCTCCCAAAAGATCGAAAAGAGGGTTAATCAATGAAATGGGTACAGTATATAAATATTTGTTTGGGACAATGGACGATAATGATAGGAAAGATATTGAGGACCATTTGAAGATAATTGATGGCAACGTTCATAATACTATCACAACATTAAACCAGCAAGTTAAGGTAAACGACTATTTTTCGAAGACATTCTTGTATCTAAAAACAACAATAGAACAAGATAGGCATTTAATACTAGCATATCAAAACGCAAGTGATAAAGCAATAAGAACAGAAATATCGAATAGCATGTTTAATGAACAGATTTTAAGATTACAGATTTTAAAAGAAAAAATAGATCATATTCAAGATAGCATTGTATCTGCAAGAAATGGATTATTACATCCAGGAATATTAACCAACGAAGAAGTTGACACTTATGATATAGATCTTAATAAACTAAAACATCTTAAAATGTGTGCCATTGAGTATGCAGAAAGATTACTATTATTAATAATAAAAATACCAAAAGACTTCACGAAGGTACAGCTTAGAGTTATACAACCAATTTCTGATGGGCAGATGAGAGAAATAGACTTCGCTCCAGAAACAGTTTTTAAGTATCAAAATAAAATTTATACATACGAAAATGAAAAAACATTAAATGAACTTCGAATTTCCAACCATTGTATTTTTACGAAATCTTGTTCATTAGTTACTAATAAAATGACGGAAATTATAGAAATTGACGATCAAACACTGTTACTAAAGAATTTTAAAAATATTAAATTATCTCAAAATTGCGATAAGAGAGAAATTATATTAAACGGTAACTATCTTATACATTATCAAAATTGTACATTAAAATTATTTCAACAATCATTTTCAAACGTAAAATATATTTTTCAACAAAGATTTTATTACCCTGTAAACGAACATGTCAACTTCGATCATAAGATTTCATTTAACGACATTAAACAACAACATATTAATAATATTAAGGAAATAGAGGAACTTAAATATCATAAAAATGTAAATCAAACAATTTCCTCAACAGTTATAATAATTACACTTACTGTTATAGTTTTAGTTATATATCTTTGGAGAAAACAAAAGAATATGAATATTCAAATTTTAAACAAAACCCAGGAGTATTTTGTATCTCAGCGGGGAGGAGTTACGTCCCAACCAACGACTACCGATAAGGCTATCGATAATAACAAAGAGCCACATAACCAAGACGGTATAAGCGTAGTTTGGTGATAAACGCTAACCTAACCAAATAGAAACTCCGATAAGATAATTAAAGTACATTTGTAAAACTGACCTAAACAAATAAGATAACCTTTAAACAGATACGAATCCGAATACCTCTACAAACATATAAGATAAGTAAATCCGACACTCTGACCTATTCAAACAAGATAAATGTAATGTCTGAACAGATGTAAACTCTATGGATAAGAATATTGATAAGACTCATTTGTAAGGTTATAAAAACCCAAATTCCTCTAAATAAAGTAGTTATTACATTCTTGACACTCTTAAGAGACGGTCGTGTTTTAATTCAAACGTAATTCGCGCTTAGCGCCGCCTCACACCCCCCACCCCTCTTTCTTTCCAAGGGTCACGGTGACCGCTCCGGTGACGGTGATGTTGACCGTGTACTCCGAATCCTGATTCGCGACTTTAAAACGGCTGCGCCGGTGCCGATTCCTCAGCCGCTTAACCTCGGCCTGCAGCATGGCAATCACAGGGCCAGAGAGGATTGTGCCGGCCGGGAAAACCCTCCATGTGGCAGTTGGGTCTGCCATCTCGCCGAACATGGCATCGAGGTCGGGATCCCACCCGTCGAGCATGTCCTCCATGTCCCGCAACAGCTCGCTGTCCGTCGACGACGTCACATTGTTGCGTGACTTTGAAACGGGTTCACCCCCGCCCGCTGCCTCTTCTGGGATTGGTGGGTCCTCCTTCGCTGACATTCGACGCGTTTGCCCCGACGGCGCCTCCGTCGTGGGGATACTCTTTCGTCGCTTCCACGACCCGCCAGACTCCCTTGCACGCCGAGCCCCTTCACGACTATGCTGGCACTTTCGACGCGTTGACCGGGGCGCGCTCGTGTCTTCTCCTCGTTGCGCGTAAGGCGAGCGTTGTTGACCACACCCGGCTTGAACCGGATGCGGATGCAAGGGAACTTGCTCTCGGGGTCCACCTCCAGTTCCCTCGTGAGCAGCTTGTCCCAGAAAAGGCTACCACCCTCGGGGTGATACGTCGCCGGGCTCGGTTGTTCAGGTGGCGAGGGATCCGCACGATCCACTCGCGGATTTTCTGGGGCGGCTTGGGGCGCCTCCGGGTCCTCCGACGCCCATGAGGGGTCCGCATGACCCACCCACGGGCCCTCTTGGTCTGCCGAAGACGGCGGTACCTCCTCTATTGGGGAAGCGGGATCCTCAAGATCCACTTTCGGGTTTTCCTGGTCGGATTGGGCTTCCGCCGGGTCCTCTGACTGCCCCGAGAGGGCCGCATCGCCAAAGTGCGGGTTCTCTTGGGCGGGTTGGAGTTCCTCCAAGAGTAGCGGGGGGTCCGCATGACCCACCCGCGGGCTCGCCGGGGCAGTTGAGGATACCGGGAGACTACTGGGGTCTGGTGGCCAGTCCGTCCGGCTCCCTACCCACACGGGTGTCGTCTCGACCTCTGAATCTGACCACGCCGCCGCCTCGATCATCGCTGGGACCGGCGAAGGCGATCGTGGCTCCTCCACGCGACTCCGCGAATTGCGCGCGTGCGGCACCTCGATATACAACGTCGAGTATTCGGCTGTCATGAATACGACTGACACGTCGTAGTGGTCCACCGATCGCGTAGTACTCCGATAAAGCGTGTGCCGGTACTCCCTGCGTGGCTCCTCCTGCCTCCGCCGACCGTAGAATGGCTTTTCGCGGCGGGGATTGCGGTGCGATGGGCCACTCCGTGGCTCCGGACGAGGCTCGGTCTCGTCGCTGTCGACCCCGTCCGGCTCAGTCCCGCTGTCGCTGCAGTCTTCCACCTGCACCCCCGGCCAGGGTTCTTCCTCCTCCTCGTCGCTAATTTCGATTACGTCCTCTGGGTTCATCTGTGAAACTTAACCTCTTTAATTATACCCTGTCAATTCTATTAGCAACTAAACTACCCGTACGGCTCACAAACTACGAAAAGTTATCTTAAATTAAAACCATTAAGCTACTGGGAAAAGTAAAAATAAAGGGAATTGAGGTTATGCTGTGGTAACATTCTTACTCTTCCCTGGTTCCGTCTCATCAGGGTTCTTTGTAGGTAGATCCTGATCGTCCTCCTCCTCGTCCTGGAAGAATGGCTTCAGTTGCATCACGTTGGCCACCCTTCTCTCGCGTTCTCCGTCGCGCGAGAGTCGCACGATGTTGGGGGAAATAAATTTGACGAGCCTGTAGGGGCAGTCAAATTTAGGCGCAAGCTTCGCAGCGAAGCCTTCGGCAGCGTTGGAGAGTTGATGTTGCCGCAGTCAATACGCTCGGAGCCGGCCCTGGTCCTTCGATGCCCGTTGGAGGTTGCTGCGAACGATATTAAAAATTTCTTTTAGCCTACTTTCCCTCTCCTTTGGGTCTAGAGCGCAAGTCGCTGACCCTGGAGTAACCTCGTCATACAGAGCGGCGGGAAGACGCGGTTCCCTACCCAGCATCAGAAATGCTGGACTAAATCCCGTAGAATCGGCCACACTCGAGTTGACTGCTAGCGATATCTCTGGCAGTCCCACGAGCTTGGATGGCCCTCGATGAACTGTGCTATCATGGTTTTTACTGTGCGATTCGTCCTTTCGGTGGGGCTCTCTTGGGGACAGTAGCGGGCGGTATGCTGTATCTCGACGCCCAAGGATTCCATAAAAGCTCGGAAGTTTCGACTCGCGAACTGCACTCCGATATCGCAAATGAACTTCCTTGGGACCCCAAATCTACTAAGGATCCGATCCCGGAAAGCCCATTGCAACAGAGCCGTCGTGGCCCTTTTGAGCGGCACCAATTCCACCCACTTGGAAAAGGCGTCATGAAACACCAACAGCATGGTATTTCCGCGCTTCGAACGGGGGAGAGGACCCACAAAGTCAGCACACAATGCCGCCATCGGTCCGGCCAGTTTTCGTTGATCGCACTTAAATTTTTGACAGACTTCGCAGCGCTTTACATAGCGAGCGGCATCCCTGAACATACCGGGCCAGTAATACCTTTGTGATAAACGGGACACCGCTTTCTTCACGCCTTGATGCCCGGCCGTGGGAGCATCGTGGCACTCCTGCAAGACCCGCCTCCTATGACCACTGGGAACGCAAAGTTTCCAGGGAATGAAGTCCTCGTCGTCCGCTCGATGACCCTCCCTCCCCGCTTATCACATGCCCGAGGTACACTAGTCGTTTCCGAAAGAAACTGCACTTCTTTCGGTTCAACTTGAGGTTCGCTGCCCTTAGCCGGCGGAACACCTCCCTCAAATTAGCTACATGTTGCTCCGTGGTTGCCCCTATCACGACAATGTCGTCCAAATAGGCGAAAGCATGAGGTTCCATCTCCGGCCCGATCACAGTGTCTAAGGCTCGCTGGAACGTGGCACAGGCGGAGTGTAAGCCGAAAGGCATCACCCGCCATTGAAACAACCCTCGGCCAGGCACAGTAAAAGCCGTGCACTCCCGACTATCGGCCGCCATTGGGATCTGCCAGTACCCCTGCTTTAAATCTAAGGTGGATATGAACCGAGCGTGGCGTAACCTCTCGAGAATGTGGTTGATCCGAGGGACAGGGTAAGCATCCGGAATGGAGTGCGCGTTGAGTTGCCGGTAGTCTATGCACATACGCCAGTCTCCAGTCTTTTTCTTGACCAAAACTATTGGGGCGCTGTGCGGACTACGCAACGGCTCGATCGCACCTGCCTGTATCAGCTCGTCCACCTGCTCGTCGATCACCCTGTGCATGGCCGGGTTCTTAGGGTAGTACCTCTGCTTCAGAGGCTTGTCGTCCTTCAACCTGATCCAATGCTCCGCAATGTGAGAGACCCCTTTCAACCCCTCGAAGATTGCCAGTTCTGTCTCCAGGAACTCCTGCAGCTCTGGTTCCAGACCCGCTGGCCACTCAGCCTCCTCGTCAGGGGATTCATCCTCCACATCCGTTCCGACCTCCACCATCGCCCGCTCCGATGAGAACTCCATCGTGACGCCGTCCGACGGGCTCACTACCCGTGGGCCTGCTGGCGATCGATGAAAAGCGAAACCCCGGGCGCCACTTGTAAGAAAGTTTCTAGCCAGGGTATAGACTCAGTCTGCCGGGGCCAGAACTTACAAAATATTTGTAAGATTCGCTGGACGCGAGGCAAAGGGTGGGAAATGTTTGACCGCAATGAAAGTACAGCAACCACGACCTCACATACGCCCCAACAGCGGGCGCGTGAGACAACTCTTTATGTCCAGGGAGCGGTACAGGGTATACTCTGGTGCTCCGCTGGCAACAAGAACTACGGGGATCAAGTAATAAAAAGTTAGTAGTGATGGTTGCCGGGATTAGTCACACGGCCGACGGGATCGTTTCCTCGTCCAAACCAAGGGATAGTTAGCAGGGATTATTCGCACGGCTAACGGAATCAATTCCTCGTCCAAGCTACGGGGTATTTAATAGGGATTGTTGCCGGGATTAGTCACGCGGCTGATGGGATCAATTCCTCGTCCAACTACTACAGGATGGTTAATGGTTATTGGTAAATAATTAAACTGATGCTTGGGTTAAATACAATTATGCTTTATTTGCGTTGTTCTTCTAGGTTATGTTTCTACACACTTCCCCCCCCCTTTCTTCCAAGGGTCACGGTGACCGCTCCGGTAAAGGTGATAGTGACCGTGCACTCCGCATCCTGATCCGCGACTTTAAAACGGCTGCGCCGGTGCCGATTCCTCAGCCGCTTAACCTCGGCCTGCAGCATGGCAATCACAGGGCCAGAGAGGATTGTGCCGGCCGGGAAAACCCTCCATCCCCTTGGGATCAGTGGATCCAATGTGGCAGTTGGGTCTGCCATCTCGCCGAACATGGCATCGAGGTCGGGATCCCACCCGTCGAGCATGTCCTCCATGTCCCGCAACAGCTCGCTGTCCGTCGACGACGTCACATTGTTGCGTGACTTTGAAACGGGTTCACCCCCGACCGCTGCCTCTTCTGGGATTGGTGGGTCCTCCTTCGCTGACATTCGACGCGTTATCCCCGACGGCGCCTCCGTCTCTGTGGGGATACTCTTTCGTCGCTTCCGCGACCCGCCAGACTCCCTTGCACGCCGAGCCTCTTCACGACTATGCTGACGCTTTCGACGCGTTGACCGGGGGCGCGCTCGTGTCTTCTCCTCGTTGCGCGTAAGGCGAGCGTTGTTGACCACACCCGGCTTGAACCGGATGCGGATGCAAGGGAACTTGCTCTCGGGGTCCACCTCCAGTTCCCTCGTGGGCAGCTTGTCCCAGAAAAGGCTACCACCCTCGGGGTGAGACGTCGCCGGGCTCGGTTGTCCAGGTGGCGAGGGATCCGCACGGACTTTCTGGGGCGGCTTGGGGCGCCTCCGGGTCCTCCGACGCCCGCAAGGGCGCATGACCCACCCACGGGCCCTCTTGGTCTGCCGAAGACGGCGGTACCTCCTCTATTGGGGAAGCGGGATCCTCAAGATCCACTTTCGGGTTTTCCTGGTCGGATTGGGCTTCCGCCGGGTCCTCTGACTGCCCCGAGAGGGCCGCATCGCCAAAGTGCGGGTTCTCTTGGGCGGGTTGGAGTTCCTCCAAGAGTAGCGGGGGGTCCGCATGACCCACCCGCGGGCTCGCCGGGGCAGTTGAGGATACCGGGAGACTACTGGGGTCTGGTGGCCAGTCCGTCCGGCTCCCTACCCACACGGGTGTCGTCTCGACCTCTGAATCTGACCACGCCGCCGCCTCGATCATCGCTGGGACCGGCGAAGGCGATCGTGGCTCCTCCACGCGACTCCGCGAATTGCGCGCGTGCGGCACCTCGATATACAACGTCGAGTATTCGGCTGTCATGAATACGACTGGCCCGTCGTAGTGGTCCACCGATCGCGTAGTACTCCGATAAAGCGTGTGCCGGTACTCCCTGCGTGGCTCCTCCTGCCTCCGCCGACCGTAGAATGGCCTTTCGCAGCGGGGATTGCGGTGCGATGGGCCACTCCGTGGCTCCGGACGAGGCTCGGTCTCGTCGCTGTCGACCCCGTCCGGCTCAGTCCCGCTGTCGCTGCAGTCTTCCACCTGCACCCCCGGCCAGGGTTCTTCCTCCTCCTCGTCGCTAATTTCGATTACGTCCTCTGGGTTCATCTGTGAAACTTAACCTCTTTAATTATACCCTGTCAATTCTATAAGCAACTAAACTACCCGTACGGCTCACAAACTACGAAAAGTTATCTTAAATTAAAACCACTAAACTACTGGGAAAAGTAAAAATAAAGGGAATTGTGGTTATGCTGTGGTATTAAACGATATTAAAAATTTCTTTTAGCCTACTTTCCCTCTCCTTTGGGTCTAGAGCGCAAGTCGCTGACCCTGGAGTAACCTCGTCATACAGAGCGGCGGAAAGACGCGGTTCCCTACCCAGCATCAGAAATGCTGGACTAAATCCCGTAGAATCGGCCACACTCGAGTTGACTGCTAGCGATATCTCTGGCAGTCCCACGAGCTTGGATGGCCCTCGATGAACTGTGCTATCATGGTTTTTACTGTGCGATTCGTCCTTTCGGTGGGGCTCTCTTGGGGACAGTAGCGGGCGGTATGCTGTATCTCGACGCCCAAGGATTCCATAAAAGCTCGGAAGTTTCGACTCGCGAACTGCACTCCGATATCGCAAATGAACTTCCTTGGGACCCCAAATCTACTAAGGATCCGATCCCGGAAAGCCCATTGCAACAGAGCCGTCGTGGCCCTTTTGAGCGGCATCAATTCCACCCACTTGGAAAAGGCGTCATGAAACACCAACAGCATGGTATTTCCGCGCTTCGAACGGGGGAGAGGACCCACAAAGTCAGCACACAATGCCGCCATCGGTTCGGACACTTGCCTTGTTAGCATCTGACCGGCCAGTTTTCGTTGATCGCACTTAAATTTTTGACAGACTTCACAGCGCTTTACATAGCGAGCGGCATCCCTGAACATACCGGGCCAGTAATACCTTTGTGATAAACGGGACACCGCTTTCCTCACGCCTTGATGCCCGGCCGTGGGAGCATCGTGGCACTCCTGCAAGACCCGCCTCCTATGACCACTGGGAACGCAAAGTTTCCAGGGAATGAAGTCCTCGTCGTCCGCTCGATGACCCAAGTTCCTGTACAGTTGTCCATTCTCCTCCGTGTAGTCTGCGAATTAAGCGGGCTCCTCGGTAATCCTCGCTCGCATGCTCTCAATCCACTTACAAGGGGGTGCAGCTTCCACCGCCTGCTGACAAGTGTCGAGGGGATGCCGGGACAGAGCGTCCGCCACGACGTTGAGCTTGCCCCGGCGATAGTGGACATCAAATTGGAGCTGCTGCAGTTCCAAAGCCCAGCGTGCGACCCGTCCGGTCGGACTTTCTATCGAATTTAACCACTTCAGGGCCAGATGATCCGTTACAACGTCGAAGCGATACCCCTCGAGGTAACACTGCAACTTCCGGATGGACCACACGATCGCTAGACACTCCTTTTCAGTTGCGGAATAATTCATCTCGGCCTTCAACAGTTTGCGACCAGCGTACGCGATGACACTCTCCTGACCCTACTTGGGTCAGCACTGCGCCGAGACCATAGTCGCTAGCGTCTGTCTGCAATACGAACTTGGCGGAAAAATCCGGACACGCGAGAACCGGAGCCGTCGTCAACTTTTCCTTGAGCTGGCGAAGCGCATCCTCCTGCTCCTCCCTCCAGAACCATTTCTTTCATTTTTCAGTAATTCTGTCATCGGCTGCACTAAGGTCGCAAAATTCGGTACAAACCGCCTATACCACGACGCCATCTCTAAGCACTGACGCAACTCTTTTCAAGTGGTGGGTGCTTTGAGATTTTGAATGGCCTCTACTTTCTCAGGGTCGGTGCAGATTCCCTCCCCGCTTATCACATGCCCGAGGTACACTAGTCGTTTCCGAAAGAAACTGCACTTCTTTCGGTTCAACTTGAGGTTCGCTGCCCTTAGCCGGCGGAACACCTCCCTCAAATTAGCTACATGTTGCTCCGTGGTTACCCCTATCACGACAATGTCGTCCAAATAGGCGAAAGCATGAGGTTCCATCTCCGGCCCGATCACAGTGTCTAAGGCTCGCTGGAACGTGGCACAGGCGGAGTGTAAGCCGAAAGGCATCACCCGCCATTGAAACAACCCTCGGCCAGGCACAGTAAAAGCCGTGCACTCCCGACTATCGGCCGCCATTGGGATCTGCCAGTACCCCTGCTTTAAATCTAAGGTGGATATGAACCGAGCGTGGCGTAACCTCTCGAGAATGTGGTTGATCCGAGGGACAGGGTAAGCATCCGGAATAGAGTGCGCGTTGAGTTGCCGGTAGTCTAAGCACATACGCCAGTCTCCAGTCTTTTTCTTGACCAAAACTATTGGGGCGCTGTGCGGACTACGCAACGGCTCGATCGCACCTGCCTGTATCAGCTCGTCCACCTGCTCGTCGAATACCCTCTGCATGGCCGGGTTCTTAGGGTAGTACCTCTGCTTCAGAGGCTTGTCGTCCTTCAACCTGATCCAATGCTCCGCAATGTGAGAGACATCTTTCAACCCCTCGAAGAGTGCCAGTTCTGTCTCCAGGAACTCCTGCAGTTCTGGCTCCAGACCCGCTGGCCACTCAGCCTCCTCGTCAGGGGATTCATCCTCCACATCCGTTCCGACCTCCACCATCGCCCGCTCCGATGAGAACTCCATCGTGACGCCGTCGGACGGGCTCACTACCCGTGGGCCTGCTGGCGATCGATGAAAAGCGAAACCCCGGGCGCCACTTGTAAGGAAGTTTCTAGCCAGGGTATAGACTCAGTCTGCCGGGGCCAGAACTTACAAAAAATTTGTAAGATTCGCTGGACGCGAGGCAAAGGGTGGGAAATGTTTGACCGCAATGAAAGTACAGCAACCACGACCTCACATACGCCCCAACAGCGGGCGCGTGAGACAACTCTTTATGTCCAGGGAGCGGTACAGGGTATACTCTGGTGCTCCGCTGGCAACAAGAACTACGGGGATCTAGTAGGAAAAAGTTAGTAGTGATGGTTGCCGGGATTAGTCACACGGCCGACGAGATCGATTCCTCGTCCAAACCAAGGGATAGTTAGCAGGGATTATTGCCGGGATTAGTCGCACGGCTATCGGGATCAACTCCTCGCCCAAGCTACGGGGTATTTAATAGGGATTGTTGCCGGGATTAGTCACGCGGCTGATGGGATCAATTCCTCGTCCAACTACTACAGGATGGTTAATGGTTATTGGTAAATAATTAAACAGATGCTTGGGTTAAATACAATTAAGCTTTATTTGCGTTGTTCTTCTAGGTTATGTTTCTACAACTACGCGTTCCCTGCCTCACGTTTTTCCTAACCTCTTTACTAGGGTGTCCCTTATTTGGTCAAAGTCAATATTTAAACGCATATGGCTAGTTCTTCATTAGGTCCTAGACTCAGAAATAAATTTTTACTCAATCGGAGTATGATAATCGTGACGACTTGGATCGGAAAATTTCAAAATTATATGGGACAAAAAAAAAATTTTTTTTAATTTTTTATTTCTTTTATTTTGTTCATAAGGTCCTAAAGAACTCAAACAAGTTTTCACTTGATCGGAGTACGATAACACATTCAAATTTGCATCGAAACATGAAAAATCATCGAAAAATGTATAATCAGTGTTAAAATACTGTTTTTTCATGTTTCGATGCAAATTTGAATGGGTTACCGTACTCCGATCAAGGTGAAAACTTGGTTTTGAGTTCTTTAGGACCTAATGAACAAAATAAAAAAATAAAAAAGTTAAAAAAAAAATTTTTTTTTTTGTCCCATATAATTTTGAAATTTTCCGATCCAAGTCGGCACGGGTTATCATACTCCGATTGAGGTAAAAATTTATTTCTGAGTGCTTTAGGACCTAATGAACAGAACTAGCCCGTATGCGTTTAAAAATATTGACTTTGACCAAATAAGGGACACCCTACTCTTTACTCACTCTCTTTAGTTCTGCGACGCTCCAAGTTGCGACGTCCACTCGCTTCCACTTCTCGATCGCAACTCCCGAGCCGCTCATTGGCAAGCCACGCGCTAGCGTCGGTTGTACAACTCACCACAGCTTTCGCTCTCTTAACCTCGGAGCTTTCGCTCTCTCACAACGAGGTGAAGAGGCGCTGCGTTCGGCAGTGTTGTACAACCGATCACTAATGCCTGCATGGTTGCAATGGTGACCGTTGCGTTCAAATCTAATTTTAAATCCTAACCGCTATCCTGATTAAATGTAACGATTACTTAGGTTTAGTGCGCTCCGTGCGCTTTTCTTTAATTAATAAACAACGCTTTAATTCTATCTTAAAAACTAACAAAAGCGCTTCATTGCGCGAGACGAGACCCAACATTTCTTTACTTATGATCTAAAAAATTAACAAAAACGCTTCATTGCGAATTCTCTTATCAGCTATAATACTGTGGGGTGGCGCGAGTTACGTCCCAACCAACGACTACCGATAAGGCTATCGATAATAACAAAGAGCCACATAACCAAGACGGTATAAGCGTAGTTTGGTGATAAACGCTAACCTAACCAAATAGAAACTCCGATAAGATAATTAAAGTACATTTGTAAAACTGACCTAAACAAATAAGATAACCTTTAAACAGATACGAATCCGAATACCTCTACAAACATATAAGATAAGTAAATCCGACACTCTGACCTATTCAAACAAGATAAATGTAATGTCTGAACAGATGTAAACTCTATGGATAAGAATATTGATAAGACTCATTTGTAAGGTTATAAAAACCCAAATTCCTCTAAATAAAGTAGTTATTACATTCTTGACACTCTTAAGAGACGGTCGTGTTTTAATTCAAACGTAATTGGCGCAGCCGGGAAAAGTCTACTAAAATCTTAAGATATTAGTATTCAACTTCGCTCTGAATATATCCGAAGATATATTGAACTTTAAGTATATGTGAAAATATTTTAATAACAACAAAAATCATAAGATTTTGTTGCTTAAATATATGTGTTAAAATTTATAAACAACGAAAACAAAAAAATTAAAAGGAAAAGCCTAAAATCCTTAAAAAGTGAAAATTATTTAATAACAATAAAAATCATAAGATTTTGTTACTTAAATATATGTGTTAAAATTTATAAACAACAAAAACAAAAAAACTAAAAGGAAAAGCCTAAAATCCTTAAAAAGTGAAAATACTTGAATTACAATAACAATCACAAGATTTTGTTGCTCATTGTTGCTTTATTGTTCAGGATATATCCGTAGATATCCTTTAAAAAAAAAAAAATAATAACAAAAAAAAAACAGCGAAATATAAATAAAGTACCCAAACGAAATAATTATTGGGATAATAAAACAAACGATAAATAAGAAAAGTGGCAACGAATATACATATGCCTAAAGGAGAAAAAACCAAAATACACCAATCACCGTACTCAAAAGTGAGCAGCTCCGACGACGAAATGGTGCCTCCTGGAAATATAACTGTCACTGGATCTGATCTTCTAAAAGAGGCATCGAGGATCAGAGGATTTTCCGGAAGAGATGACTACGATCTGTCATCATTTCTAAGAGAAGTGGACACTGTCTTGGAACTCTTCAGGGAGAACGCAAATACAAGGCAATTTGTGATTCAACGCTACGTTATGACGAAAATCCACGGCGAAGCATTGAACGTGATCAGACCCTTAGGAGGGAACTCGACGTGGGAAGCAATAAAAGCTGAACTCATAAGAAACTTCGGAGTCAAGGAAAGCTACCATCACCTTTATCATCGGGCAATTAGCATAAGAAACACAAATGTAAGTGACTATTTTTATAAACTTAAAAATGTATTAGATAAGGTAAATATTAAGTACGAATTTGATTTGCTAAAGCCAGTTGCTTTTTCGCCAGAAGCAAACGAGGCATTTTTTTTAAAAACTTTTTTGGACGGAATCAGTCCTCATCTGTCTTCAATTGTATTAAGTAGGAATATAATAAAATTAAGGGAAGCTTTTTATACTCTAGACGATTTAGGGATGTTAAAGCAGTATAGGCAGAACCGAAACAATGACGGATACAGACAACAACAACAACAAATAAATACAGCCCTTAATTATAATTCAAACAATAATGATCACCGACAGGGGCAAAACGACAGGCAAAATTCTAAATATTCTGGGCAAAACTCACAACAAACAAGGAACAGTAATCAATCAAGATTTGATAGAACAGTCCCAATGGAAGTAAACCAAATTAGACAGGATACCGAAGAAAATTATTCAGTCGAAAGCCTTAACGTAGCTTTACCGATAATAGAATTAACTATAGAAAGCTATAAAATTAAATGCCTCATTGATACAGGATCAACAACATCAATTTTAAACAGCAATTCAATGATAGGATACAAGAGAACAAAAATGGAAAGGGCAATCAAGCTTAGAACACTAAATAATGAATTTGCCATAACAGATGAAATAGTAACTCCTTTACCAATTGAATTTAACGAAAAAAACTTTATGTATTGGAAACTCAGTCCATTTTTAAATAAACAATTCGACGGGATAATCGGACAGAATTTATTAGTGCCTCTTGGTGCTATAATCAATTTAAAAGATAATTATGTTGAAATAAATGGAAATAAAATATGTTTCGTAAATTCACTCCCTTTTCATATGAATGACATTCATTCAATCGAACCAGTCGATTTAAATGTTTTGTCTACAGCAACAATTTATTCTCAAGTAGAAGAATTAAATAATCACTTTCCCATACTAGAATCAGTTGTTAACCGTTTTCGAACACAAATTATTTTATGCGAACATAAAGTTAAGGAAAGCGAGAAAATAGGTGGTAGCTTGAAAGTCTACATAAGTCAGGATGATATTGATAGTGGATATATAGTAGATATCTTTAGAAAATACTTAAAGGAAAATTGTAAGACGGGTATTTATTCTGATTTAGCAGAAACCGAATACAATAAAGTACAACTAAAACTTATTGAGATTTTCGGGAAAAGTATAAAGTTTATAAAATATCGATATATCGATAACTCTGAGTTGGCTGTGTTATTTTGCGCTCTGCATTTAATTCGTATTTTTCTTTGCATTTACCTTCTGTTAAATTCTTAAAAGTGTCTAATCTTTACCTTTTCTTATCTGTGCTCTTTTCGGTTGTGCAAAACTTTATCAGCTGGTGCTTTGTAAGTTTTTATTTACATTTTAACTTTCGTAATTTATTGTTGTTGTGCTTGTGCCTAATTCCGTCTTCGGTACTTTATCTGTGCATTCTCGTTTGTGCTCTGTGCTCTGCTCAAAGTCTTTCTCTCTCTTTTCCTCTGTAAGCGCTTGTTTACTTTTTCAACTTTCGACTCACATTGAGTGCTTTAATTTTTCTCACTCATATTTTAACTGTTTCTGAATTAACCCAGCGAACATTATGTCTTGCTGCAATACGTCTTGTTCATTCAAGCAATTGGCGGATTCTACCAATCTACAATTTGTTAATTGTTGGTTGTGTGAGAACATAATGCATGCCAAATGTGCTGGTCTTACTGGACGTGAGTGTGATAAGGTCAATTCTGCTCCTAAAAAGCAGGCAGGTGGCCTAAGATGGGCTTGCCCTGTTTGCTTTCAGGCGCAGTTTGATTTTACCAAAATGTATAATGCTGTCCGTATAAAATTCTTAAAATTGAGTAAGGCGGCTAAACATCTAGCTAGTGATTTTGACTCAAGTTCGGAATTGCTGAGTCAATTCAATTTTAAGTCTATACCAAATCGACGCATTGATGATGCTCATTTATCTGTTCCTTCTAATAATAATTCTGAACTACATTCTCTCAATTCGCTCAATCCTATATTAGATGTATCCTCTACTCTCTCTTTATCCCCTTCTCCAAGTATTTACTCAAATCGATCTTCAACTCCAACCTCATCACTTGATGCATCCGCTCCTCCATCTGCTGATTTAAATTTGGTTGCTGGAACTGCGGTAAGGGACTCTGGCCGTAGGAGGAAATCCTCCCGCACCACTGCTCCTCCCGCAACAGTGATTAACGTTGTACCCCCAACTCCTCCCATTCCTCCTACATTGTCAGTTGTAGCACCCCGTCGACAAGTTTTTGTGTCTAGGCTTTCGTCTGACACAACTTGTGAGTCTGTAGCAACCTATATAGCCAGCAAATCTTCTGCAAAAGTATCCATTACTAAATTTAATTTCTCTTCACCACGTGAAATTTCATCTTTCAAACGATGATTTCCCTACTTTATGCGATTCAAATTTTTGGCCGCCTCTTATGATTGTTCATAAGTTCAAGGCAAAAAAGCGAACGCATCCTTCATCTATAACTCTTCCTAATAACAATTCTTCCAATACTTCTCCCAAAAACTAGATTCAAAACTCCAACAATTTTATTTAAGTAGTTTTTCTTTTGAGGCTGACATTGTAGCTTTTTCCGAAACTTGGTTAAATTCCACTATCTCTGATAGCGAAATTTTTTCAAGTAATTTTGTAATGTATAGAAAAGACCGATCGATTCGACGCGGTGGTGGTGTCTTAATTGCTGTCAAATCTACTCTTCACTCTGAACTAATACTCCTTTACTCTTCTCCCGATGCTGAAATAGTTGCTGTTAAAGTAGTTCTTTCTACATCTTCTCTTTACATAATTTGTTCTTACATTCCTCCTTCTTCTGACATGCAAGTCTATATGCAACATATAAACTGTATTAACGAAGTATTTTCCCAAGCGCGGGACAATGACGCTGTTGTTGTGATGGGAGATTTTAACATGCCCTCGATAGAATTGTAATTTTTCAGCTGCGCAAACTACCTAACTCCATCCTCTCAACATGACTTTTTAGATCGTATATTAGACTTTCCACTTTTTCAAATAATCCAGTAGTAATTGAGTACTAATAGTTTAAATAGAACCTTAGATCTTGTATTTATTAATGACTATCTTAATGCTTCTATCACCAGGTCAATGCCCTTATCTGTGCCTGAAGATCTTTATCATCCCACTCTAGAAATTTCCCTCTGTGTACTTAAACCTTTTACCTCACCCGCACCTGCATCCTCTGAGCCCCATCGTTGCTTTCGCAAAGGTAATTATACTTTGCTTAATCAACTGATTTCTGCAACTGATTGGTCCTCAGTAGACAATGCAGTTGACATTGATAATGCTCTAGACTCCTTCTATTCAAAATTAAAC
>JBAMBJ010001363.1:0-21898 GCA_037043495.1 Drosophila recens | reverse complement strand
GGAAGAGAAATAGAGGTAGGAAGAGGGAGAGAGTTGGCATTGGAGATTTAGATAGAAAGTAAGGGAAACAGATAAATAGATGGGAACAGAGAGACAACAAGTCAAAATGTTTCAACAATTTCTTTGATTTGTCTAATGTAATTTAATTACATCACATTTAGTCCACTTTAACTTATGTCTATAAACCCTTAACACAGTGAAAATTGTTTAAAAAGAATAAGAGCTATAAGTTTGTGATGGCATTTATGATTCCAGTCATTTATGACGCCATATTATATTACTGCCTATATATAATTAAATTTATATTAAATTTTATTTTTAATTTCGTTTCTTTCGCTTTTTTTCAAATTAATTAGTATAAGCAACAATTTTTATGTTATTTTAAAAGCCAATGAAGATAGACAGTTGAATTTTCATTATTCGCAAATACACTTCTGTCAGTGTATGCTACGCCCCCGGCCAAGCCCCAAAGCGGCACACATTTAACTTATGCACTTTTTCTATCAATTGGCAAAGTGTGAGGGAGGAAGGGATTTAACCCCCGCCCGATACAAATGCAAATATTCAGGAGCATATAAATTAAAATTGAAATATATAAATGATAGGGAAAAAAGCAGCAACACTTAAAATATTTACTGTCCTGGATTGTGGAAATTGTAAAACATTTCTCATATGTACGAAATATCAGAAAAAAGTCGAAAAATCTGTGAGACCTAGTGCACGACTAGTCCATACCCTTCGGAATTTTAATTATGAAATAATTTGGGATTAACTTGTTAATGAAAATTAATATGCTTTCGAGTACTGTATGATACCCTATAAAGCGATAGAATATTAAATCATATTTATTGGTAAACAAAATATTTTCAAATATACGCAGGGTATTTTTAGTGCGGTCCGAAATCTATTTTAATATATTGTTGTAATCTACAAAAGTGAATTTATTTATATTTATTTTATCTGTTTATTCTTTGTTTTTTTATTCTTGCTTGTGTAAAATGCTTACAAACGTGTTTATTTTTTAAATTGATCATTGTTTTTTATGCATTCTGCAAATAATTTAATTTTATTTATTGCGTGTTAAAAAAACTTTAGCAAGAACGCATTTGAGGCGAGCGTAATAAATTTCATATATTTCTTTAGCATTTTTTGTTTGTTATTATTTTTTATTACGCGCATTTGCATTGATGAACTTTTGTGATGTTGTTGTGGGAGTAGTGGGCGTGGCAACGGCAGTTGGCAACACTTGCAAATTCGTTATCAATAAATGTTATTTGTGTGTTGTGTAAACTCGTTGGATAGCTCCGGGGAAATGCGACAGTTACACAGCAAAAATAATCAACATTTTATTTATATGGCACGAAGTGCGCAAAGCACGAAATGCGTATTATTAGAAAGTTGTGCTAAATTAAAAATTTTAAATTAAAAATTATTTTTTGTTGATTATCTTTTAAGAATGACCAAATTAAAATTAGACAAAATGAGCGAAAATTCAATTAGCGTTGTGTCATTGACAGCCCATTATTACAGAAGTTATTTTTTAAATGAATACTAATTAAAATGTTCCCTATACTAGCAAAAACAAGCGGGAATGGCTATAGTCGAGTTCCCGACTATAGGATACCCGTTACTTATTTAACTTTAAAGAAAATATTTTTTATTGCATACTTTAATGCACTAGTATTGCTTGAAACTTAAATCTGCCATCACCACCTTTCTATTTATCCGATCTTGTTGCATTAGGTACATTCATAGATTATAATAGTAGTTAACGTTACTTACCAAAAAAACGTAATTTCTTAAAAACTGTGCCAGTGGTGGCTTTTCAAGATTTGCGGCGGCGAAAAGAGCGTGGCACAAATTAAAAAAAAAACTTGATCTGCGTGGGACAACTAATACAATATACGCTTTAACTAATCTTTTTTTTAATAAATGGTATAAAAGTACCCTTTCAGACACATCTTTAACTCCTGAAATAACGCTTTTCTTTTTGGGCATATCAAATGCTTTCTTTCTCAGTTCACTTAACCCTTAAGCGGATTTTGATTTAATTCTTATGTGTGTAAAGTCCTAAAGATCTTTCTTCTTGTACTACTTTCATTTATTGGCGCACTTAATATGGTTTCCCTTTCCGAACTGGGCACAAACAGATAAAGACTCAGAGAAAAGGGTTAGAGAGAAAGACAGCTATCTGTAATTACCAGAAAATTGCCGAGCTGCCACACCATGGGACACCTTTGCACTATGGGGTATTTTACCGAAAATATGTCATTTATTAATAACTCGTAAACTAAGCAAGATATTTTGATGCGGCTTTTTTTCTAGTATTATGAAAACCCTTCGAAATTTTTGGATAAGGGGGCGTGGCACCATCTCCGCCCCAGATTTTTCTTTTTAATTTTTTTTTTTTGGTACCCAGTGAGCTTATGATTTATATTGTAACTAGCAAGCTTTGACCTCATATATAATTAGCAATATAAAAAAAAAAGTATTTGTTGGACATAGAAAGTTGTAAGCCCTCTTAGACAGCTGTGAGCATAAAATTAAAAAAAAAAATTAAGGGGCGGATATGGGGCCACGCCCACTTTTCCAAAAAATTTCGAAGGGTTTTTATAACACTAGAAAAAAAACCGCATCAAAATATCTTGCTTAGTTTACGAGTTATAAATAAATGACACAAAAACAGATCAAATTCTCCATACGAAAAGCGAGAAAATTAGCACTGAAAAGTTGTGAGGTTACGTGCTAAAAAATTGGATTGGGAAAAAGGCGCACCGAGGCGCACCTTGAGGTAAACTATTCTGAATAAAGAAATATTGACTCTACAACATGGACAAGGACTCACTTTCAACAACTTTCAACATTTTTGTTAAACTCTTCCCAAAGTTTAACTTTACTTTCCAAAATTAGACATTGACACCACTTGCTAAATACACAAATTATTAAAAAGACACGTACAAAAACAACAATCTATAAGCAGAAACACGTAGTACAAGCCTGAGCAGTTAACATCCATTTCAAATTGGTATTTATAAAATGATTCTCTTTTATGTGTTTCAATTTGAAAATTCACTTCAATTTTGCAGTTAACAAAAGCACGCGGGCATCGGTTGAAACAGCTGACTTTAACAGCTGGTATCTTAACATTGGACTGTTATGTTATCATTTTTGGTATGTAACATAACAGGTTGAAGTGTTTATTATATGTTAGCATTAAAAAACCATACATTTGCATACTTTTGAAAAATGAATAAATGACACTTTTTCGGTAAAATACCCCATAGTGCTTTGTAGAGCTTCGCTGGGCTATACACACATACTAAATATATGTATGTATGTACTTGAACAAAAATCCCCACTCTCTATTTGGGTGGATTGTCAGACTAGGCGCATTGTGTGTGGATTTTGAACAGTTCTGTCCATTGGCAGCCATCAATAGGAGTCAATTCTCTAGGCACCAAGTACAAGTAAGCTGCACACATAAAATGGCCAACGGGAAACGGAAAAGGCTTAACAGCTGCGTTTAGATGGCTGAAAGAGTCGGCCCAAAAGAGAAGGGAAAAACGTAGTGTTAGCCGGACACTCGTGGTACGAGCATAAGCGGCATAATCATGAAAATTGTCAGTACATAATGCCTCAAAGGGCCTCTCATCGAAGCCGAAAAGGCGGAAAAGGTTTTTATTCGCAACTTTACTTACTTTACACGCTTCTACTCAATAAGGAGGAGAATTTGTAGAGCGGAAAGTAATTTTCTTGTGCTTTTTTTTTGTGTTTTATTTGCAACGTTCCCATTTTCTCTTTTCCTTTTTTATGAGACTCGATTTTCGCTTAGTGCCCAGCCCCAAAGAATCTTGACAAAAAAAATCAGAACAGCAGGAAAAGGAAAAAAGCAAAAGAAAAAGGAAAGTTCACATGCCGGCCGCACTTTGATTTTGTTGTCTGACATTCTTTGTTGTTATTATTGTTGTTGTTATTGTTGTTGCTGCTGGCGTTGGCAAAAAGCAACTTTTGCACGTTTCGATTGTGTAAAGTTTTTATGGCTTTTTGATTTTTTCACTTATTGGCCGTGGCCAAGCGGAGTGGGACAGACAGTTGACGGAAATCGGCAAGCCTTGGCCTGTTTTCCCCTAAAGGCACTTAAATAATTACGAAATAATGGATGGGCGTCCAACTGGAGACACTTTATTGTATGTAGCTACTTGGACAAGAGAGAAAAAAAAGACTCTGCTAAAGATGAAATGGATTTCTGGCCCTGCAATCGTCGCTTTATCGATGGCCATAAGTAATGCAAATCGTGCCTAAGTGCCAACAGGCACTAAGAACTCTTTCACTCGGCAATTCACGTGAAGAGTCGCTCCTTCCATCCAATCTTCATCTTTCTGTCATTCAGTCAATGGTATGCAAATATTGTGAAAAGCGAAAATCAGTAAAAGTGCCTCGGGGGCCTCAGTTTGTCAGCCCTTTGTGTATCTGTGTGTGTGTATCTGGAAGTGTGTATGTATGTATGTGTGTGTCACTTTGATTTGTCGCCCTTTTTGTAAATATTTAATGGAGCAGAAGTAAGAGGCAGCTTGAAGTTGAAGCATGTGTTTACATTTCAGTTTACTATTCAAACATAAGTTTCGACGCACTATATAACTATCTCTCTCTCTATATATAGTATATCAGACTCAACACTTTAAATGACGCCCACAAGTAAGATAAAACAATGTTCTTTGAATTATGGCAAAGGTGTTTGAAATCAATTTGGGTGGTCACCTACGAGATACCCTGTGTCTAGTCTTAAGATATCCTGAGACGGGATTGTAGTCATTTACTTTCCTTCCCCTCTCTGCAACTCAATAAAACGTCAACAACCTATACTTTTCAAAAATGTTCAAGCGACTTTTCGCCCCTACAAATCATTAACCTCATCGCATCAAGATTTGAGGATTTGTAGTTTAAGGCTCATGAATAAAATTATGTATAATAGTATATCTGAATTGTGTAATACTTATGTATCTCTAAGGCCCGGTTTTCCAATGTCAAAAAAGGCGTTTGATAACTGTTGAAAAGAAAATTTGACGTAAAACATATGGTAATTAATGTCAAATTTGAAATTATATGTTAATTAAAATTTATATGTACATTGAAAGAACGGGTCTAAGTATCTTATTAAATTCTTGGTATTTTTACAGTAGTTTATTGTCCTTTGAACAAGCTTAAATAAAATAGTTGATTATTAGTGGCGACCTCTTTTCTTATCATTAATTATTCCACTTAATTGCATAAATATCGGTAAAAGATGACGGTAGTAATAACAGTCAAACAAATCTTGAGAAATATTCGTCAAAAGTAAAGTAGAAAACAAAGCAACTGTTATCTCAGCCACATATGTTAAGAAACCCTAATTAGCTAGCAAATAGCTAAGAATAATTTGGCCAACATCTTTAACAGATAACACTTAAATATACATAAGGATTCACCTTTCATTAGTTACGATAGGACACCGTGAAATTGTCATAACTGCAAACTTATTGTGACATTGGCAAAAGGAAGGAAGGAAAATAATAAAGGAAATTGGCAGCTGGATACGCTGTTACCTTTGGGATATTGAAGTTGGTTAATTTACAGCGACTACAATGTGCCAAATATGCAACATAAATAATGTCGAGCATTCGACATAAATAACCAACGATGGCAGAACGGACTTTGCTCCAGCTGCTCTTATGTAATATACTCGACACAGCTGTTGTTGTTCCTCTCCCTCTCTGCCCCTCTGTCTCTGTCTCTCTGTGTAACTGTTACAATTAATTAGAAACTAACAAAGTTCCACTTGGCAAGGCGCTTAACTTGTCCCAGCAGCCGCCAAGCCAAGCCAAAGACTGTCGCGCACATAAAGCGCTTTTAATTGATTTTCGTGTTACGTGCAATGGCAAATTGTCCTCGACTTGAATCGACTCGACTCGAATCGAATCGACTCGTAACTTGGCTGCCATTGACTCTGTGGCTGTGGCAGCTTCTTCGGCTTCAAGTAATCGTTCATTCATTCATTCGAATTGTAGTTAATTAATAAATTATTCCATGCGATTGAACTAACAATGGAAAGCTGCTACTTTCGCTACGTGTCTGTCTTCTCTTGGACTTCAATTACCCCAACCCGCCCCTCCATTTTCACTCACACACGCTCCCGTTTATAAATTACATTTTTTGCAATTAAACGCATTTTATGTTGTACTATACTGTGCGAGAGCAGCAAGTGCTTCTCCAAAATGTTTACGGTCGGCACATGCTGCGTATACGCAATGTGCTAAACTCGTGAGTCCCGCAAATGGCGACTGTTCAGCGAATCTGTGTATTCTTTACGCTGTTTAAGAGAGATATGACCCGGGGTATTAACATTGTGGCTCTGACCCCAGCCACCTCCATCCCCCCGCCGTTGTCCCCTTCGAACCAATAAATTACATTTTCATTTTCATTTTATTTCCTGTCCATTTGGGACTTTTGGAGCTCGGATCAGGTGTGCCGCACATATTGGAAATTTATTAAAAGCAGCAAATAAACTTTGCGAAAATATCTCGCGATTTTATGCGCGCTGCTTTGTGGTTAAGTTGAAATTAATTTTGTGGCTTGAAAATGTTTCAACTATTAAACAAAATGTTGATTAAAGAAATTAAATGTACAAATTACATCGACATCAATTAAGTAGGAATACTCTATATCCTTTGTATAATAGTTAAATTTAATGAGAGTAAGTTGTGCTCAAAAAATTTGTTATTGTTTCAATAGGAACTGCAAAGCTCTTAATCATGGTTGAGTCGAGCAAAAGTCAAATAGTATATGCTTTAAATGGTAAATGTGAGTTGCACAGAAATTGCATGAAGCCGAAGGCAGCCAAATGAAAAATACAATTTTCATAAAAAATAATTGAATAAACAACCGCACAACATCGAGAGGAAGAGGAGACAGAGACGGAGACAGAGACAGAGACTGGAAGTAAAAGGCATTAGCAACAGATTACTGTCAGACTCTGAAGTATTCAGGATTCAGGACACAGCTGGTCCAACTCCAACTCGACAGCATCGACATCTTGCCGAAGGACCAGCAAATCTGGCCAACAGTCATTAGCAATGTGACCCAGAAATGAACTAAGCCACATAAAATTTTATGCTGTTTGCAATAATAAATTTAATTAAAAAATTTTAAATTGACTGAAAGAGGCCCCAAAAAGTCAAGATGGCATTAGTTGCACTCACAGACTGAACTGGAGTGTCCTTACGGCCTGCAGGCCTCTTCTCTTCTTCTCTCAGTGTACTCGTAGTTTTGCAAAAATGAAACTCACGTTTTAAGCCTCACAACCGGAAGTACCCGAAATGCTTTTCAATTAATTTTTCAATTGCCTTTTTCTTTTTGCATCGTTTTTTCCACTTGCAAGCCATAAAAATCAATTGCTTTGGTTTCTTTTCACTTCCTTTCCGACTTTTATGAGCGAGTTACTTGCAGTTAATTAGAGAATGAAAGTGCCACGGCTAATCAACTGAAAGATGCTCAAACTCCAGGTCGAAGGTGTTGTCTGGCTGTCAAGTAGCTGACGATGACGTCGTCGATAAGCCAGCAAGCCGTATTGTAGCGGAAATGAGAAAAAGAAGACTGGAGAAGTAAAAAGAAAAGAAAACTTAGGAAAAGACAGATACCAGGAGGGGCGAAGGGGCGAATAATCCCAAATGATTGCCTCGATGATGGTCTTTGTGCAAAGGGTTAACTAGACTCCACATCCGTCTAATAATAGATTAAGCGAAGTGTTAAAGCGTGGGCAACTCAATAAGCTTAAAGCGTACTTTATGGGATATCAAGTGTACGCCGAGTATAATGTTCTGTAGAGAATTTTAACTTACTCCACTGCTTATTTATGGTTTAGATTTTTGTTAATTCTTTGGTTAAGACTTGCTGAATATTTATTATTACGTATATTACATATATTGTTGCTTCTTTATTAAGACTCTCAGCAGTAAAGTAAAACCTTATTATTTAATGTGCTAGACACGATGTCTTGCTTACTTAATCCGAAGTTATATTTTATTTTAAAGCTATACTTTTATAATTACTTAAATTTACAATTAATTTAATTTATTTTGATTTAATTATCACATAATTGTTGACTTAATCTAACGTCTGTAAATGTCGTTTACTTCTATTAGTTTTCAATGCATAAGATATTCAGGACACGCTAATTTTTAAATGCAAAGAAATGCAATTTTATTAAAATTTCAGAAACAAAAATATGCAGTTAAAATACTAAGTACATTATGTCTATACACTTTCAAAATTTTGTTAAAATATTCCTTTAAATTTAAATGTATTAAAATAATCTATGCTGCTAAAATTTGAATTGACACTTGACAATTTTGCAACACACCCGTTTACTATATGGTGCGCATCTGCTCCAAAAAGTTATTAATAAACTCCACCTCTCGGGAATTGAGACGTTTGGCCTGATAAATACTATCTTCGTAGTTTTTCTCATCATTCAGGCGTTTGTAGGCTATGGCCCTGTAGAGAAAGGCACGCAGATACTTTGGATCCAGTTTGGTTAAAATATGATTACACTCTATAATTGCGAGCTTGAAGTTGCGTAGTCTATAAGAAATATATGTTTAAAGGAAGACAATCTCCAGATGATATTTAACTTAATACACACTTGAGATAGCAGCAAGCACGATTTAGATAGAGAACCGGCGTATCCTTGATGTATTCGAGGCCTCTGCTGTACATTTCAATCGCATTGTTGTATTGTTCCTTGCGGTACGCAGAGTTGCCCAGTCTAAGGGAGTATTGATCGATTTGAGTTCTCTTTCTGACCATCTTTCGAAGTAGATTTCTCTTCACTCACCTGCGAAAATTGTTGGCCACACGCTCGCGTTCGATTCGGGCCTGAGTTCGTTGCTCAAGACTTACATCGATTTGCCGCATGAATGTAAACTGATTCAAGTTGGGAATTGATTTGCTTCTCGACCGCGTTCTCCTTGTTGATCGACGTCCAATACCTTGATTGCGGCCGCGAGATGTGATCAAATAGTCATCATCTTCCACCTGGTCACCGGCATCATGATCAGGTTCTGGTTCCTTCTTCTTACCTTCTCGCTTGCTAATCAAAATCAACAGACAATTTAGTTGAACAAATTATTGGAAGATTGTTTCACTTACTCTTCCATTTTGTTGGCATTTGCCATGACATCCAAGAACTCGATCAATTCCACAACTTTAGATGGTTCATTGAGGAAACTCTCATCGCATTCGGTATAATTAAGACTATTCATTGTCCTGTATATAATAGTTTGTTTGTTCTTTTTGTTTTTTAAGTGTATTTTTGTATTTATTTTTATTTTGTTGTGTATTTGTGCAGTTTTGTATTAGTTTCTGAACATTTTTTTATTTGACAGCATACTCTATTTGCTATGGAGTTTTGCTGCTGAAAAGTTCAATATACATATATCAAGTGTTTGTTCTTAGTGAGGTTCTTAGGTAGTCGACTGTTTATTAAATTTTATTCAATGTAGAAAAATCTCTTTAGCTGCTTGATTTGCTCTGATGCTTCACCTTCTGTTGCAATTGCCACAATTTTTTTTTTAATTTGAATTAAAAATGCATCAATGAACCGAGTTTAATGCACGCAATTAAAAAAGCAAGTCAGGAAATTGCATGGAATGCATTTAAAATTCCCCGAGAAAATCAGAAAAGCGAATGAGCGAAATCAATGAGCGATGGCAAATTGCAAATTGTGGTGACAACAACAACAACAACGAAAGCAACAACAACAGCATCGGTAGGAATTCCATCAACAACAACAACGGCAACTGCAAATGTTCAGAGAATGCAAATAAAAGAAGTTGTTACCGAATCAAACTAATGTGCAGTTGTCAACAAGGCATCCCCACCCCTACCCCCAACAAACACACACACTCACAATCATATCCTCTACATGTGTGTGTGTTAACGCTTAAAAGTTGTGCACGCTAATCGCTAATTGCTTTGAAAGACAGTGTTTGGTGGATCGTGGGTGGTTTATTCGGTGGGTCACAGGGTGTTAGTTGGAAACGAGGGGCGAATGAAAGCACGAGGAGGGGAGAGCGGGGGTGGATGTCAGCTTTTTGTTGTCACTGTAATTGTCGCTCTTTATAATGCGCAATTTGCAATGCAAATGTACGCATTAGTTTTAGTGGCAACAGCTAACAGCAGACTCCCATCAACAGATGGCGCCAGCTACAAGCGTGCTCTCAAAAGAGAGCAATTGTGGTGGGAAGCGGAAGGAGGAGGGAGGAGAGTTGGGGGAGTTGGAGCGTTCGGGCTGCCTTTGCAAAGTGTTTGGCAACAGCTTAGCGTGCAATCAATTAAAGTGTTTTATTGACACTTTTTCACTCACACATGCTGTGAAATTCAATGGCAAATTTCGAATAGTTGTAACGGTTGCCGTTTTGGTTGTTTTTTTCAATTTAAATTGTTTTGTTTTTATCGCATACAGTTTGCGAGTCACTGCTCGCATGCGATAAAACTGTAGCACTCAGCTTTTCGTTGCGCTGCATACAATGTTGAAAAGCTCTCAGTAGCGATTGCTTATCAATACCCCTCTGCAGTTGCATTCCAATATCGGAATGCAAAGCTGCGCTTATTGGAATTGAGCGATATAAAAGCTCGCCATGCGGCCGCAGTCGCTCTCTTTCCTGTTTGACTTTTTCGCTGCTGGCTGTGTGCAAATTGGAATTGCCAATTGGAATTGAATTAGAGGTGAATATTATATTTGAAGGGGAAACGTTCCCATTTTTGGTTTATTTAAAAAGAATTAATTATTTAGACATTGCGCCCTCTCCAGAAGCTGGAAAATTTTATAATTTTTGAAAATTATAAAAAACCACAATTCTCGTGGTACAGCTGCTGCCGAAATTTTTGGTCTTCGCTATATTTTCGCTGAAAAGGTATGTTGTGCAATATAAATTGCATTCTTTATCATCATTCTAAATGGTCTTTCTTTTTTGTCCAATAGATTGGTTAAATTTTTTAATTTTTACCACCTACCCTCATCCACACTAGCGATCAGCTCTAACCTTGTTGGCCGGCGAGCCCAGAACAAGTACAGTGAGCCCTAGTGTGGATGCAACAAATTATTTTGGAATTCTTTCATCGGCTATTGGCAAAACGCCAAATATCATTTCTTGGATTTTCAAATTACGCGCCTAATAGCGCCACCGCTGGATAAAGCTCTGGAGCGCAGCTCAGAGCGAAAGCTTTTCTTCTGCGTTGGAGTCGCCAGCTGCGCTTGCGCGCAAGCCTTTACCCCCCCCTCTCATCTAATAGTGTTGTGTGTGAGAATAGTGCTATAAGAAAAATCTGTGAAAAGTGTGGTGCAAAACGAGTCTTGATGTTGGTTTTTGCCAATAAGGCAATTAACTTAACAAAGGGTCTTGTATATGTGTGACGGTTGTTGAGGTTAAAAGCTCGAGTGCAAACAAAAGCTTTAGCGAAACTGGCCAGATCGGCAAATTTCGTTGTTCATACATTTTTTTTTAAAAAAACATAAATAAATTACAATATCAGCATTAACACATGGCAAAGAGAATAAAAAAATATTTAAATTTCAAATACTTGGGATAAAAATATATATTTCACATAACACACTCTCACACTAACACACACCATAAACACATATACACATACATCATTCACCGTGGGAAAGCTTTCCAACGTTGGACACACACATACATACAAACACACGTGAGTGAGAACTTTTGGTTATTTGCTTTTATGTATTTTTCCCAAAAGCGGAGCCAAACTGACATACATATGTATGTATGTATGCACATGTAAGTCCGAAATACATGCATACATACTTACATATTGTATAATGTGCAAGTGAATATTTTAAAAATTATGTCAGACTGGTGAAGCTTAGTATTTGAAAACAACAAAAAAAAAAAAAAATTTAAAAAAAAAAAATTTAAAATCTTTTTGTTATTTGAAATTAAATATTTATATTAAATATTCAATTGAATAGAAACAAAACAAAATTTTTTTTGAAAAAAAAAAAAAGAAAACAATTAAATTTATGTGTTATGAAAAAAATAAATTTTTATTAAAATTGAATAATCATAATAATTAATGAAAACAGTTTAAATGCATACATAAAATTTTAAATAATAACGTTCATTAACCCAAACAACAACACTCATACATACATACACCCGCTCACTGCAGCAAAGCGATCAGCTGTCGCGCTGAAAAGCTTTTGCATGCTCTTTGCAACTTTTAACAATGCTTGCCAGATGTATGCACACACAGTAGGGAAACTTTTAAGTTAATATTTTATTAAATTAATTTTTTTGCTATGAAAAGATAAAAAAAATATAATTACGATTAATTAATATGCACACACAGTAGGGAAACTTTTAAGTTAATATTTTATTAAATTAATTTTTTTTGCTATGAAAAGATAAAAAAATATAATTACGATTAATTAATATGCACACACACACAGTCCCTTCGAAACATCTTCGCACCCTATAATATTTAAATTAAGATTTATCTATGTATTCAAAAACTTAATTACAACAAACGATCCAATTGTTTTTTTTTTGGGTTACGATCCTACAGTGTCGCCTATAAATATTCGCATACACACATCAACATAATGAAAGATAAAAGAGTTTAATAATTTTTTTAAATCAAGTACAATCAACAAATGCGTTGTTGAATTTATTCAAGTTTTGTTAAATTAAATTTTAAATTTTATTTACTATTCCTATAAATAAAATACAAATTGTAAGCATTGGCATAGAATGAAAAAAATGAATTCCAATTAAGATTGTCCGCCCTTAAATAATTTTTATATCGGAATTAAACAAAATTATGGCAATGAATCAAAATGATGTCGTTTTCTGAATTTTTAGTATTTTTTCTTAATATGAGTCTGTAACTTTTTTTAGTTTCCTAATGGCCGAAATAATATAAATTAATGTGAGCAACATTTATCTTTGGGGACTTTCCATAAATAATTTTTCTGCGCAGGAAGTCCAATTGGTTGGGTGGGTATAGAGCGCATTCACGGGGCAAACAACACCTTCGTCCTCGCCACAAAATCATCGGATCGCATACGAACGAAGCTGTCGTGCTTCATAGAGAATATTGTTTCAACATTGAATTCTTTCATTCATGTTGGTTAATTTGATCGTGTTTCGGAGTTAGACTCCAATTTAAGGGACTCTATAAATAAAATTTGACATAGCAGGAATTTCAGGACAGTAGCAAAACCCACTCCCTCCTCCCGGCACGAGCTACCACAAGTAGGGTCCCGCTCCGCTACCTGTTTTGATTTCCACTCGACCTGTTTGCATTCTCTGCGATATCGCATGCGATTTTTGATGCTGTCGCAGGCTAGATTTATTTTTAAATTATTTTGCCATGAATTGTAAACCGGTGTCGTCCAGGTCTATTACAAATTTTTGGCGCCCAGAACGTGGGGCGAGCTAACAGATTTCGATGCTTATTAAAACAGGAAAACAATTATTTAATAATGCTGATAGTTAGTCGTCTCACAAATCCGTTGTTTGAGCATGGGTTAGTCAGAAGACATAACTGACCCTTGGCTTAAAGGTATCAGTGTAATGCGATAGTGTTCACTGATTGGATTAAATTTTTTTAATACTTTCTCAAACTTTCATGAATCTTGAGTATTCAGTTCACTTGAATACCCTGCTGAAATGTCACTGAGGTTGCTTTTGAATTAATTTTCCTTGGCGTAAGGCCGCTCATCAACTTTTGCTCATCGTTGTTTTCGTATCACAAAGTCGTGATTTTAGGCTTGTTTGGAGGGTTCGAAAATATTGCGTATACGTTCGTTGACTCTTGTGCATTTGGCTCTGCCGGATGCCCTGCCGAATTGTCACTGCGTTAATTTTTTTGTATCTTCTTTTCGAAAATAAAGTTTCTCCTTTGCCATACCAATTGATCAGATGGCTTCAAGATGTGTTTATGACACTGAGTGTTTTAGTTTTATGAATATAAAGGACGCTGCTTGTGCGTATTTATACTAAAGCTAAGAGGCTCAGCCAAGAATCACTAGCTCTTGTAGTTAGTCTGTTCAATAAGTAATTGCAATAGCCCAGAAAAATTTCCTCTCCTTCGTTCGTAAAGAAATCTTTTGGTTTTGTGAAAATTGTTCACTTTATTTATTTATTTTGGCCAGATATTAGGAAAATTTATTAAACATTAAAAATAAACATTATGCTTGATCGCAGTCCCCCCGATCAGTCTCAGACTGAGGCAAGAAATAACTCTTGCATTATTTGCACTGTTGACATGGCAAATACACAGGCGTGTCTTATGACAAATTGTAGCCATGTTTTTCATCAAGCTTGTTTGGAAAGTTGGTTTGAAACCAACGCACAATGTCCACGTTGCAATACTGCATGCACGATTGGAACATGCAAGTTGGTAGTCGGTAACTGTTCTCCAAATAGAAATAATACAGGAGCGCGTCCAAAGACGGCTGCTGTCGTGCATCGTCCTGTGACGAGAGGATTAGCGAGAACTTTGGAGGCAGGATCAGATGTGGAGGTTGCCAATCCACAAGCAGAAGTCTTGAATGGTAGCAATACTTCAAATCCCACAGATGCTGCTGTTTCTCAGCCAGTGATTCGCCAGAGGCGAGGTCGACCACAGCGAAATAATAATAATCGCCAAAACACAGCACCGGACTATGCTGTTATTCAATCTATGATTGAACAGTCCGTATCTAGAATGCTAGCGTCGTTGCAATTAACCCCTCCTGGTAGCACCATTCCGCCAGAAATAGTAACCCGTACAGTTTCTTCTCCCACATATTCTTCTGGGAATCCCAAGCGCATTGCGGATATAATGCAGAAATGGAACGTAACCTTTAATGGAGCTGAAGACGGTTTAGGAGTAGAAGAGTTTATTTATAGGGTGAAAGCATTGACAGATGAAACACTAGACAGTGATTTTCGTGCTCTGTGTAAGCATATGCATGTTTTGTTTGTTGGGAAAGCACGCGATTGGTACTGGCGTCACCATAAACAGGTTCCTTCAATCGTGTGGAAAGATTTTTGTGCTGCTCTTCGCCAACAATTTAAAGAATATCGCTCAGACTTCATGCTCAAAGAACGAGTGCGCTCTCGTAAGCAGAAGCCTGGAGAATCCTTTACGGCCTTTTACGATGATGTGTTGTCATTGATGGATCGTGTAGCCATAAAGATTGACGAAGAAGAACTGTTGGAAATTCTGAAGAACAACTTGCTCCCAGTTCATCGTCACAAGTTGCTTTTTGAAGTCATTGAATCCGTAGGTCATCTCCGCAGGCTTGTGCAGATGAATGAAAATTTGATTAAAGAATTGCGCACAAATCCTACAGACATGTCGAAGCCTAGACTGCCAGCCAGTCGACAACAAGTATACGCACTGGAGGAAGCATTGTCAGATGCTGATTCAAATTCGGAGCTTGATCCCGCTGGTGAAGTTGCCGCATTGCGACAGGCAGGCCCAAAGGTGAAGTGTTGGAATTGCGACGAGCTTGGACACTTCTGGGAAGATTGTCTGGCTGATCGCAGAGTCTTCTGCTATGGCTGCGGAGCTCCCAACGTTTATAAGCCCCAATGCCAAACGTGTCTACGTCGGATGTCGGAAAACCGCCAGAAGGGTGCAACCAACCAAAATCGGTTGCCCCTGAAATAGATCCGCATTCAATTTCAAATTCTGCTCCTCTGATATCGCAGCCAATAACAATCTTAGAACGTGCACAAGCAGAGGTTGTGCCTAATTCATTTTGTAGGAATTTAGATCAAATTTATAAGGATAAATTAGATAATTATTTAGCCATTAGAGATCGTATTTTCAATGAAGTTCCCTGTAAGCCTAAGTTGAATTCGTTAAGGATAAGAAATTATTATAAGAATATTAAGAAAACTCGTAGTTTATTAGTTTCCGCTATTTTTAGTAGTGCACAGGATATG
The DNA here is from genome assembly GCA_037043495.1 of Drosophila recens. Taxonomy (NCBI): domain Eukaryota; kingdom Metazoa; phylum Arthropoda; class Insecta; order Diptera; family Drosophilidae; genus Drosophila; species Drosophila recens. Next base: position 5,903 of record JBAMBJ010001363.1, on the reverse strand, counting down.
CGTAGTTATGCTACTGTTTCCTTTTTAAATCGGACAGAACATGGTTTGCTGGACACTGGTGCCAATGTCTCATGTGTTGGTGCTAGTTTTGCCAGTCAAGATTTCGTCTCCTTTCCAGAATTCAAGTCGATCAAGTCGCATGTTCAAACAGCGGATGGCAAGGGTCATGAAGTAGTTGGTGTTCTGAACGTACTGATGACTTATAAAGACCAACAGAAGCCTATGAAACTCTTTGTCATTCCGTCGATTAAACAAAATCTTATTTTGAGCATAGACTTTTGGAAAATTTTTGCGTTGGCCCCGAATATTATTTCTTCTGTAGAAATAGAGACTGAATCATTACCCACAGATCCAAGCTCGTATCCACTAACAAGTTTGCAGAAATCTCAGCTAGAAGTTGTAAAGAAATTGTTCCCTAGTTGCGCTGATGGCTTAGGTAGGACAAAGCTGATTCAACATCATATTGATATTGGAGATGCGAAGCCTGTGAAACAGAGATTCTATCCAGTCAGTCCTGCCGTAGAACAGTTGTTGTACGCTGAAATAAATCGTATGTTGGAATTAGGAGTAATTGAGCCCTCGACAAGTCCTTGGAGTTCCCCTATGAGAATGGTGGTGAAACCAAACAAAGTTCGACTCTGCCTGGATGCTCGGAAGCTGAATGACGTGACTAAGAAGGATGCTTATCCACTTCCTAGCATCGATGGAATATTTTCTCGACTTCCCCGTGCCAACATGATTACGAAACTAGATTTGAAAGATGCCTATTGGCAAATTGAGTTAAGTGAAGAAGCGAAGCCCCTGACAGCGTTCACTGTCCCTGGTTTGCCCTTATACCAATTTAAAGTGATGCCATTCGGGCTGTGCAATGCTCCTTCCACAATGTGTAGGCTTATGGATAGTCTTATCCCTCCTGATCTACGCCATTGCGTTTTTGGCTACCTAGATGACTTATGTGTCGTGTCAGAGGACTTCTCATCTCATCTGGCAGTACTCATTCGACTCGCCGAACAATTCAAACGTGCAAATTTGACGTTGAATATCGAGAAAAGTCACTTTTGTGTGACGAGCATAAATTATCTAGGGTATGTCATTAACAATCAAGGCATTTGTACGGATCCTGATAAGATTTCCTGTATTCGAAATTGGCCCCCTCCCAGAAACTTAAAACAAGTTCGAGGATTTCTAGGTGTTTGCGGTTGGTACCGGCGTTTCATTCGAAATTTTGCCGAGTTGACTTGCCCAATCACAGAAACTTTGTCGTCAAAGAAAAAGTTCGTTTGGACTGAAGAGGCTCAGGAAGCTATGGAAAAGCTGAAAGTCATTTTAACTTCAACTCCAGTTCTGCAAAACCCAGATTTTTCGAAAAAGTTCTTTTTGCATTGTGATGCTAGTAACTTTGGCATAGGTGCCGTTCTTGTTCAACTCTCGGAGGAAAGTGACGAGAAACCGATTGCGTTTATGTCAAGAAAACTGAGCCGTGCTCAACGCAATTATAGTGTCACGGAGAGAGAGTGCTTGGCAGTGATACAAGCGATCGAGAAATTTAGATGCTATCTGGAGATGCAGGAATTTGAAGTTGTGACAGACCATTCCAGTCTCTTGTGGCTCAGACGACAACAAAATGTTTCAGGTCGATTAGCTCGATGGATTTTCCGCCTGCAACAATATAAGTTTTCATTTTCTCATCGAAAGGGAAAAGATCATTGCGTCCCAGATGCGTTATCTCGCCTTTCGGATGAAGAAGTTGCGGAGTTGGAAATCGGACCTGTTATTGAGCTAGAGGCTGACGCTTTTGAAGATGCAGAGTATTTAAAATTGATGTCTGAGTTTGAGCAGAATCAATCTTCGTTCCCAGATATTCAAATCATTGACAAACGTCTTTATAAACGGACAGATCATGCGTCAGGTAACACCGAGCAAGAAAAACTTTCTTGGAAGCTTTGGGTGCCTGTGCGCTTGCGCGATTGTGTGCTGAAGCAGGCTCACGACAGCGTTGTGTCATCGCATGGAGGCATTCAGAAGACTCTGGAGAAGATCCGTCGTCATTTGTTCTGGCCTGGCCTAGCAGCTGATGTGCGAGAATATATTCGAAATTGCGACATTTGCAAGTCCACAAAAGCTCCAAATTACACTCTTCGTCCTCCCATGGGAGATCATTGTCCCACTGTTCGTCCCTTTCAACGATTATACATTGACTTACTTGGACCTTACCCGCGAAGCAAACAAGGACATATTGGCTTATTAATAGTGCTTGACCATTTTAGTAAGTTTCATTGGCTTTGCCCGCTTAAGAAATTTACTACTGCCAAAATCAGTCAATTTCTGGTTGACCACATTTTTAATTGTTATGGCGTCCCCGAAACTATCGTGAGTGATAATGGTTCACAGTTTAAGGCAGGTGAATTTAATGCACTCTTGACGAAGTTAGGAATCAATCATGTTTACACAGCTCTCTATTCGCCCCAGAGCAATGCTGCAGAGCGTGTAAATCGCTCCTTGTTAGCAGCTGTGCGTTCATACATTAACCAAGATCACCGAGAATGGGATATTCATTTGACCGAAATCTCGTGTGCGTTAAGATCGTCTCTTCACCAGTCTTTAGGTTGCTCGCCGTATCGAGTATTATTTGGCATAGATATGATTACTCATGGCAAGGACTACAAACTGTTGAGGAAGTTAACTATGCTTGAAGAGCCCATGACTCCGTTAGATCGCTCAGATAACTTGGCTATATTGCGACGAGACATCCAGCAGAATATTCGAAAGGCATATGACAAGAATGTGGCCCAATATAATCTTCGTTCGAAACCAGTGTCGTTTCGCGAAGATCAAGAAGTTTTCCGCAGAAATTTTACGTTGAGCAAATTTGCTCAAAACTTTAATGCGAAGCTTGCTCCCCAATTCATTAAATGTCGTGTGAAAAAGAAGCTTGGAAATTGCTTTTATTTGCTCGAGGACCTTTCAGGCAAGGAAGTTGGAAAGTTTCATGCGAAAGATATTCGTGCTTGATTCCCGCTAATCTGCTCAGCGAGCGCTGGCAGAATTATCGGGTGTTGTAACGGTTGCCGTTTTGGTTGTTTTTTTCAATTTAAATTGTTTTGTTTTTATCGCATACAGTTTGCGAGTCACTGCTCGCATGCGATAAAACTGTAGCACTCAGCTTTTCGTTGCGCTGCATACAATGTTGAAAAGCTCTCAGTAGCGATTGCTTATCAATACCCCTCTGCAGTTGCATTCCAATATCGGAATGCAAAGCTGCGCTTATTGGAATTGAGCGATATAAAAGCTCGCCATGCGGCCGCAGTCGCTCTCTTTCCTGTTTGACTTTTTCGCTGCTGGCTGTGTGCAAATTGGAATTGCCAATTGGAATTGAATTAGAGGTGAATATTATATTTGAAGGGGAAACGTTCCCATTTTTGGTTTATTTAAAAAGAATTAATTATTTAGACATTGCGCCCTCTCCAGAAGCTGGAAAATTTTATAATTTTTGAAAATTATAAAAAACCACAATTCTCGTGGTACAGCTGCTGCCGAAATTTTTGGTCTTCGCTATATATTCGCTGAAAAGGTATGTTGTGCAATATAAATTGCATTCTTTATCATCATTCTAAATGGTCTTTCTTTTTTGTCCAATAGATTGGTTAAATTTTTTAATTTTTACCACCTACCCTCATCCACACTAGCGATCAGCTCTAACCTTGTTGGCCGGCGAGCCCAGAACAAGTACAGTGAGCCCTAGTGTGGATGCAACAAATTATTTTGGAATTCTTTCATCGGCTATTGGCAAAACGCCAAATATCATTTCTTGGATTTTCAAATTACGCGCCTAATAGCGCCACCGCTGGATAAAGCTCTGGAGCGCAGCTCAGAGCGAAAGCTTTTCTTCTGCGTTGGAGTCGCCAGCTGCGCTTGCGCGCAAGCCTTTACCCCCCCCTCTCATCTAATAGTGTTGTGTGTGAGAATAGTGCTATAAGAAAAATCTGTGAAAAGTGTGGTGCAAAACGAGTCTTGATGTTGGTTTTTGCCAATAAGGCAATTAACTTAACAAAGGGTCTTGTATATGTGTGACGGTTGTTGAGGTTAAAAGCTCGAGTGCAAACAAAAGCTTTAGCGAAACTGGCCAGATCGGCAAATTTCGTTGTTCATACATTTTTTTTTAAAAAAACATAAATAAATTACAATATCAGCATTAACACATGGCAAAGAGAATAAAAAAATATTTAAATTTCAAATACTTGGGATAAAAATATATATTTCACATAACACACTCTCACACTAACACACACCATAAACACATATACACATACATCATTCACCGTGGGAAAGCTTTCCAACGTTGGACACACACATACATACAAACACACGTGAGTGAGAACTTTTGGTTATTTGCTTTTATGTATTTTTCCCAAAAGCGGAGCCAAACTGACATACATATGTATGTATGTATGCACATGTAAGTCCGAAATACATGCATACATACTTACATATTGTATAATGTGCAAGTGAATATTTTAAAAATTATGTCAGACTGGTGAAGCTTAGTATTTGAAAACAACAAAAAAAAAAAAAAATTTAAAAAAAAAAATTTAAAATCTTTTTGTTATTTGAAATTAAATATTTATATTAAATATTCAATTGAATAGAAACAAAACAAAATTTTTTTTGAAAAAAAAAAAAAGAAAACAATTAAATTTATGTGTTATGAAAAAAATAAATTTTTATTAAAATTGAATAATCATAATAATTAATGAAAACAGTTTAAATGCATACATAAAATTTTAAATAATAACGTTCATTAACCCAAACAACAACACTCATACATACATACACCCGCTCACTGCAGCAAAGCGATCAGCTGTCGCGCTGAAAAGCTTTTGCATGCTCTTTGCAACTTTTAACAATGCTTGCCAGATGTATGCACACACAGTAGGGAAACTTTTAAGTTAATATTTTATTAAATTAATTTTTTTGCTATGAAAAGATAAAAAAAATATAATTACGATTAATTAATATGCACACACAGTAGGGAAACTTTTAAGTTAATATTTTATTAAATTAATTTTTTTTGCTATGAAAAGATAAAAAAATATAATTACGATTAATTAATATGCACACACACACAGTCCCTTCGAAACATCTTCGCACCCTATAATATTTAAATTAAGATTTATCTATGTATTCAAAAACTTAATTACAACAAACGATCCAATTGTTTTTTTTTTGGGTTACGATCCTACAGTGTCGCCTATAAATATTCGCATACACACATCAACATAATGAAAGATAAAAGAGTTTAATAATTTTTTTAAATCAAGTACAATCAACAAATGCGTTGTTGAATTTATTCAAGTTTTGTTAAATTAAATTTTAAATTTTATTTACTATTCCTATAAATAAAATACAAATTGTAAGCATTGGCATAGAATGAAAAAAATGAATTCCAATTAAGATTGTCCGCCCTTAAATAATTTTTATATCGGAATTAAACAAAATTATGGCAATGAATCAAAATGATGTCGTTTTCTGAATTTTTAGTATTTTTTCTTAATATGAGTCTGTAACTTTTTTTAGTTTCCTAATGGCCGAAATAATATAAATTAATGTGAGCAACATTTATCTTTGGGGACTTTCCATAAATAATTTTTCTGCGCAGGAAGTCCAATTGGTTGGGTGGGTATAGAGCGCATTCACGGGGCAAACAACACCTTCGTCCTCGCCACAAAATCATCGGATCGCATACGAACGAAGCTGTCGTGCTTCATAGAGAATATTGTTTCAACATTGAATTCTTTCATTCATGTTGGTTAATTTGATCGTGTTTCGGAGTTAGACTCCAATTTAAGGGACTCTATAAATAAAATTTGACATAGCAGGAATTTCAGGACAGTAGCAAAACCCAC